>VYZU01045328.1:103205-115571 GCA_013401355.1 Ceyx cyanopectus | reverse complement strand
GTTTTCCAAAGCAGCTTGGTGATTCCATCTCATCCACCATGTCCTTGGGTGTGTGTGTGTGCCATCACTAACAGCACAGCAGAATTATGTGCCAAATTCCAGTCTAATTTGCTTTACTAGGGCCACACTTTGTTTCCTTTGTTTTAGCAGAAAACTGGAAGTTTAGACACCTGGACTTTGTCTGTCTTGCAGCCCAACCTGAGGCAAATTGCTTAGAGCCAAGTAGTGGCCCCACCACAGTGGATGCCAAGGTTTCCTTGAAATATTCCTTGAAAAAATCAGAATTTCTGCTTGAATTTTGGGTGCCCAACTCAGTCATGCAGGTGGTCACTTCCAGGATCAGTGTTCATCCATTCACTTTTTGAGCTCTTTGTGTGTTAGGGATTTTTTTGGCTGCACTGGGAATTTCCTGGCCACCCAGTGGAATGTTTCAGGAATGCTGTGGAGTGGCTGTAAAATCAAGGAAGAAACAGGGAATAGTAGTAATAGTGGGTCTGTGAAGAGCTTGGAGAATTATCTTCATTAGGTGTGATCAAACCCTTGGTCAGAAGTTCCCTTCTTTCTTCCAGTCATGTCATGCATAATTATTTTTTTTCAGGAACTGTTGATTAGGCATGGAGAGAAGTAGTAGTTTGGCATTTATGTCACTGTTTTAAATGTTACCCAGAAAATTCAGATTATTTATAAACCAAGAGCAGTGGCGTTTAAACAGCTCTGAAAATCAATTGCCAGGAATCATCAAAACCATAAAAATTAAAATTTGGATTGAAAAAGAGCTTGTAATGCTAAGATCAGCTTGATTTATTTTGCACCAGAGAGTTCTTTCCGTGTCAGCTCTAGCAAATAACCCTCTGTTTTAGGGATTTTTACTTTTGTGGAATATAGATAAGTATTTATATGGTAGTAATGAGTAAAATAATTGATTAAATATCTACATTTTAAACCAAAAGTGCCTGTATTTGCCAGTTTATCCAAGTGTAGTATTTGAAAGTAAATGAGGGTTATTGATGTCAATATTAATTTGCTTTTAGTACAGTAACTCCATCTACTGGTTTGATCCATTGCACCTCAGTTCAAAGGATTTCTCAGCCAGTCAGAAAAATATTCATTAAAATAATTAAGGTAAAAATAGAATGGAAGGCTCCTAATTACCTTAGAATTGCCTCCTGCACACCAAGTTGAATGAGGAATCTTTTCACGTGGGTAGGAAAGGTCCCCATATATTAATTTAGAGACTTAAATCCTGAATGAACAGCAGTCCATGTTTTCCATAGATAATATTTTGACCACCTTTTTTATTTTGTTTTTTTTTTTTTCTGGAGGGAGGTCCCTTCTAGGAGGTAACTTCCCTTCTTTTATAGCAAATGGTTTCCTTTGGCTGGTGTGGTTACAATCATTCAGGCTGGGCCTTCAGAATTCCCAATGCTACTCTTTCCTCACTTGTATTGTAATTTTTTCCTTAAAATAAAAGCAATGACATGCTAGAAAGAACCCACAGCAGCAGTTAAGGACAACTGAGGAAGAGAATTTGGTTATTTCAACATGTAATGTTTTCTTCAGGTGGCTTTAACCTTTGGCTGTTGCTGATGGTCAAGAAAAACTCATCAGCAGAGGAATTAATAAATGTTTTTCCTGGCATTATGGAGCATCCTTTTGGAGAAGAGGACAGAAATAAGTCATTTTTATGTAGACAAATATTCTCCTTTGGTAAAAACATTCTCCTTTGCATAATGGAAAGAGTGTGATGCAGGTGAAAATATCTCCATTTTTCACCCTGGCCATAAAATGCAACAAACCTCTATGGCCTTAAAAGAAAATAAGAAATTAATTGATAATTTGAGCGCTCACATCCACTGGCTAAAAAGAAAAATGGAAGTGTGACCTTTTCTATCTTTGGCTTTCTTATTTTAGTCACTCCTAGGTTTTCACACTGAGGGAAAATCAAAGGTTGAGCCCCAAACTGCAGAAATAAACCTGTTTTCCATTTGAGTATCTCTCTGAGACAAGGGCAAGGGCTGAAATGCTTTTCCATTCCACCTGAGCACACTCAGGCATGTTAAGAAGGAAGAAAACTTTATTAGCAGGGCTATTTTCTGTTTCTAGCAAGGCAAAAATACTCTGCAATTTGATTATTGAAATAACAGGTAGGTTGGGTTGCACAGAGGGACATATCTAGAGAACAAAAGTTAATTTTCTGACAGCTAAAATGCAAATTATTGAACCTGTTTATTCTCTTTTTACTCCCAGAGCAGCAGAGTAAAACCTGGGTAGGTCCTACCTGTAAAAAAAACCCCAAAATCTCTCTTTATAGAGATGTCCCAACTTCTCCATCCACCTGAGATGTGTCTGAGTGAGACACAGCCAGTCCTTGCAGAGAAAGTTGTCAGCCCAGAGTTGATGAAGTTTCTCTCTTCCCCTCTCTGCCCCTGGTAAAAGTTAGAAAAAGGCTCATAAATGGCAAAAAAATAAAATAAAATAAAATAAAAAGGCAGTTGTATACAGGAAATGTGACTTGGCAGCAAAAGCCTGTTTTGAAGTACACTACATGGTTTCTGAATAAATATTTCTTTAATGCATGTAATTACTGGATCAGCAGAATAAATGTGGTCGTGGCCTTGTAATTAATACATTGTCAAAAGTTCATTTAAGTAATTTAATAATTTCCCTGGGAAAACGCTGTCTGTGGAGTTTGGGCACTAATTTCTTTAAATGAAGTGCAATAAATACTGAATTATTGCTAGAGACAGATTTAAGTCTGCAGTCATCTCACCGTGCCATCTATATGCACTTAAATTGATTTTTTTTTTTCTTCTTTTTCATAAGATGCTAAAAATCAAAGAGCTGTAAGAATGTTTTTCTTTTTTTTTTGCTTTTCTTGTTTTTTGCTAAAGTACTTTTCAAGCAGCACCACTTAGTACCACAGCTGCAGTTGGCAAATATTTAGTTAAGCATTGTGTAACCAAGTTGGCAAAGGCCTGATGATCCAGTGAGGAATGCAGAGGGAAAGATGCCTGTTTATCCACGAGAGAAAAACAAGATGTTTATCCCCAGATTTGGTGTCATACTTCTTCAGTTCTACCCAGAGCTGAAAAAAAAAAATCCCCATTTGTAAATCTGAGCCACCCTTGGTCAGCTCTGAGTTCCATGCTGAGAGTCAATTCAATCTGTCATGAAAATCCAGAATAATCTCTGACACCAGGCAGCAAATAACCCCCTGAGTGCTGCCCCTTTATCCTAACAGGAAATATTATTTTCTTTATCCTGGAGTTTTCCATTATCATTTTATGATGATAAAATAAGGTGTGCTGATGTCTTCTCAAAATATTTTTATTTCCACGTCTTTCAATGATATTGAGTCAATAAGGGTGATATCAGGAAATCTATGAACTCTAATGAATTTTATTTACATTTTTATTATGGCACTAACTTCACATCAGTTCCTTTCAAGTGTATAGTTGGGAAATAAATAAATAAATGAACATGCAAATCATTTCTTCTTAGCAGAACCACCCAAACCATCTCAATCACTTCAGTGGTGACATTTTCATTGCAGGGAGTGGAAATATTTACATCAGCAAGAAGAAAATACTCATCAGATGAGGCTGTGTTCTGGGAGAAGAGGGGGAAAATGGTGTAATTAAGTGAAATATGTGGTGAGATCTGGCCCTTGACTCCACGGCCCTTTTCCCAACAGTGGTTGTACCAGTGATAGGAAGAGCACAGAAGGAGTTCCCAGAACCACTTCTGCAGTTGATAGATGAATTTTCCTCTCTTTGCAGTCTTGCTTCAGGTTTGACAGGAGTTTATTACGTGGGCTCAGCAGTGATTCTCCAGTGGAAGGCTGAAGACCCTGTTGTCTGGATACTTCATCACCTCTTGGCCCCAGAAGAGCTTTGAAGCACATTTCAGATGAGTGTTTTCTGGAGAAATTTGGAGGGTGGATGGCAGGCACAAACGTTTTGGGGCTTGCTGGTCCACTGCCATTTCCAAAAGCTGCAAGGCCAGCAGCCAGAACTAAAAAAGCAGGCCAAGGGCAGCAAAACCAAACCTCTGCTCAGTGTGTTTTAATTCTGTTTTATTCATTTTACCACTAGAGCTTCTGGATTGGGCACCTGGGAGCTGCAAGGTGAGGAACTCTCTTGGTTTTTCTGAATCTTTGAGGTAGGAATGGTGCAGAAGTGCCTCCAACTAGTAACTGCCACAAGTCATAAGCAAATACATAACTTTTCAGCAGATATTTCTGTCAAGGCATTGATAGATGTCATTAGCACCACGGAAATAAATTCAATTGCAGACGTTGTATTTCACACACTGAGTTTTTATCTTGACCTCCTAAGGTGAGAGGCAGATGTTTTCCATTGGCAATGCTTTGGTTATTTGCTTTTTTTTTTGTCAAATGCACATCTGAAACCCACCTATATAAAACTGGAATATGGGCTGCATTTTAAGTGAAACCAGGGAAAAAAATATGCAGGCTTTGAGAGGAGAAGGGGGGGAAAAAAACCTGCAGTAAGCACCAGGATATGGGAGTGAGTAAGCATAATAGATCAGAAGAAGGCCCTAAATCAATTTTATTTTCCCAGTTCCAGCATCATAAAAAGTGGGTGGCAGTAAACCAATTATTATGCAACTTAATGAACTAATTAGGAAAATCAGAGCAATAATGGTACTGGTACTGACTGATCTGAATATAAAAAGTAGAATTAAGTTCTCAGTATTGACTTTTTCAATACAAAGGATGATCCGATAACTTGCAAAGCATTGAATTTGGGGAGAAGGAGGGATGCATCTGGAGATGCTGTGGGTACTTCTGATTTGAAATTTCAGGCACTGAACTAGTTTTGTGACTATGCCTATATTACTGGAAAAAAATATCCAACAAACAAGTAATCATTAGAACATTAAAAGCTTTATTTCCATTTAAATGCCCCCAAATATTGTTGAAATCTTCAGTGTGTGGTCAGTAGGTGCTAAAAGCTTGGAGCAACTGTCTCAGGTGGCTGATCCTCCAACCTGGTGACCTGAAACCTCATGCACTGGGATGGCCACGTGAACCCAACCACTGGTTTTCACTTTTTTTAGCAGTGGGGTTTGCACCAAATCTGCCCAGGGCCAGAAGAAAGTAACCACAAAAGCCCAGCTTCTTAGTGTCAGAATTGTAGAGCACTAAACTACTGGAGTGGTACATGCAGATAATATTGTAGATATTGACAGAAATTATAAATAAATTGCTCTCAGGCCAGCATTTCTCATTCTGCATCTGAGATTATTTATGAGTGTTTCAAGACATTCAATAGTTGGTTGATTTTTCTTTCTTTTACAACGTTTTCTGCCTTTACATATGTTGATAATATGATGTGTGATTATGGGCCTCAACCTTTTCTCTTTAACAGCAATGACAAGGTTCCTTTTTGCCTTTGGTGCCAAAATGAACCCTCATAAATTTCTCCATCATTTCCTTTCTATTGTGAACAGCACTGTAGTGTTTTCATGGATTCATAATAGATTTCTTTATCATACAATTACAAAATAGGATTTCTTTCCTAGTTTTCACTTGATTCCACATCTGCTTTCCCCACTTAGGGCAAATTTAGCAGCTATATTTGTGCAAGGCACATTTTGCCATGGTCTCGATGGTGTTTGGATGTGGAATTGTTCCTTGAGAATGAACATTGCTCTCCTAGGTTTGGTCCTACGTGTGTCAGAGCAGTTTCTGTCTTGAAAGATGAGCTTTATATTCTCAAATGGAGTGGTGCTTGTGTGTGTGGAGCAGAGACAGGACTTGGTTCTACCAGTAGCTGGGGAATTATGCTGGTTTTGATGATTTTTCCAGGGAGGTAGCTGTTTGGTGCCCAAGTCTTTGATCCCAAAGCAAAGGCAAAAGTGATTTCTTCAATAGGCATCGAGAAGCACAAAGAAGAAGAAAAAAGAATTTCTGTTTTCCATGACAAAAACAATCAATGTGAATAGTTTTGTTTATTTTCCTGGTCAAGAAAGTCACTGTCAGAGCACATTTAAAACAAATGGGGAGAGGGGAGGGGCAAATGGCCTTCGAGCAAATGGATCACATACAAGACTTTGTAAAGAAGAGAAGGAACCCAGGCCAGCACGTTAAAAATGAGCATTTCCAATACAATTTGTCACCCATGCATAAATCTTGCTGACATTTTCAGTCACTTTAATAGCCTTCCCATTTTATAAATCAGTATGAACTTGCACAGTTGCAAAAAGTGTGTATTTTGAACATCTCATTTGCATACTTTACCAAAAGCCAATGAGGCAGTGGAAGCAACACTGGTGATCATAATAAGTGTTTGGGAAAAGGCAGAAAGATCACTAATGGTTTGCCTTTAGGGATTTCTGTACTCCATAGGGGACGAAAATGAGAAATATTTTTCAAACAGCAGGGGTAAAGGTTTTAAAACTAGAAACACATGGAGTGATAAAAATGTTAGTGCCACAGGGCGCATAGCAGGAAAAATTTACAATGTAAAAACTGTAATTTCAGCATTAGGAAGTAATAATCGTGTTTCATCATTGTTATTAAAGCATGACCCTTAAAGTCACATAAATTAGATATAACTTTCTGGAGAAGTGTATTAATCTTCAATGGGAAATATTAGGAAAGTTTATTATCATCTGAAGATCAGAAGAAAACGAGGGTTTATTCAAAAAAAAATGAAGTTAAACTTGGCTGGTGTTTTTTGGTTTGTTTTTGTTCTGTTTTCTTAAGAAATATTCCAGCATTTGGAAACAGCAGCCAGGCTGGTGTTTACTCAGTGAAAAATCCAGTGACCAGCTTTGCTCTGAAAACCAATAATAGTTCCACGAGAAGAAACAACCAGCCAACAATTAATGAGTTAAGGGAATCCAGGAAGTTCTATTTTTAGCCATAAAAGGCTTAAATTTTGGTCAACACAGTCCATTGTCTTGATGCCAAGTGCATCCAAATGATTAATGGAGAATGTTGGACAAAAAGAAAAGGGAAATTGGAGCCTGAGCTGCCACAAGAATATCCAGTGGGGGATGTGGGAGCCTTCCAAGCTCAGGCTGGGCAAGTGGTGGGAATGGACCTGCTTGTACAAGCACCTGCTGCTGAGGATCTGGAGTGGATTCACCTGGGATAAATGAGATTTCTGTTGTCCTCTGGGTTCCAAAATCCCAGAGGGTTTCCTGAAATAGGGTATGGATTCAGCACTTCTTACTGTGGCAGAGGTGATCATTGGAATTAGCTGGTGGGCTCTGCATGGTCCAAAGCAGCTTCAGCCTGCTGGGGTTTGCAGTGCTGGATGTGTCTTGTGTCAGAGCACCAGGGAGGTGCCTCCCAGGGGAGGATTCAGCCAACTGGGCACTGTCTGTTCACTGGAGTGGAACCATCAATAATAACATAGTGAAGATCTCTCATCTTTCCAGTGAGCTCCCTCTGTAAGGACACAAGGATTGGCTTCTGCAGGATTTAAATCTTGTCCTTTTTCTTTATCCATATTTGCTCATCTGCTAGGGTATCCCAGGGGTTGGAAGGGACCATGGAGATCTCAGAGTCCAACCCCCCTGCCAGAGCACAGGTCACACAGGAACACATCCAGACAAGGCTGGGAAGCCTCCAGAGCAGGAGACTCCCCAGCCTCTCTGGGCAACTCTGACCCTCCCAGGGAAGAAGTTCCTCCTCACGTTGAGGTGGAACCTCCTGTGCTCCAGCTTCCACCCAGGAAGATGTCTTCTCTTCTTAAGGAACTATGGACAACCCCGTAAATGAAAAATATTATTTTTTTTTTTCCAAAAAAAAATCCAATTAGTTCACTTGATAAAAAAATGAGCAGTTTTCCAATCCAGAAAGTTCACCTTTGGAGCCAAGATGTGCTCAGCACCAGCTACTGTGATGGCCCCAGTGGGGAGGCTTCACTATTTTCATGCAGAAAAGGAATATATATGGAGTATTTGTCTGTTTAAAATGGGACAGCTCAAGTAGTGTAACAGAAAGTAGTGAACAACTAGTGAATTTGTTGATTTTAAAGGTTTATGGTGCATATTAGAAAAACTCTGCTGTCTTGAGATATTCCTTTACCATGAAGAAATAGCTTTCATAAGGTGAAATGAATGACAGCAATGACTTGCCACTCAATATTATTAGCCATCTGCTTTATGTGCTGTAAATTGATTTAGAAACCAATCAGCAAGTGTTGAGCAGTTTATGAAATGTCAGAGACTAAAGGTTTTGATTTCCAAATACACAATCCTCCTTCAGCTGGAAGTCTACTGCTGATGTCCCAACTCCATCAGTTGGCAGACTGCTGCCATGATAGAAGAGAGTGAAAAAAAAGGTGAAAAAAAATCAGTGTATGATGGAATGATGTCTATTTTAGCATTCCAGAATGAAGAGCAATGTGAAGGCATGCAGTCTGGCAATGAACTGGAGTGCTCTTAGGAATCATTCCATTCATCCCCCAACAGTGTACACCCAGGGGACCAGCATGTGCTCACAGGGTGCCAGCTGCTGCTGCTCTACATGGTGTTGGGCATGAGGAAATATCCCAAAAGCTGAAGTTAAACCTGGGTGGCCAAACTAGCCTGGAAATGCTGCCTGCTGCTGCTGTTAAAGATTGAGCCTGATTTCAAAGTTCAACCTCTGAAGCTGGATCCCTTTTACTGCTTAAAACAAGGGATGAGGTTGAGCTTTGGAGATCAGGGGGGTTTTTTTTTTTGTACGTTTGCTAAATGTAAACTGCAGCAATCTGGCTTCAAAAGAGTTGTACACATAACACATAGGGTTTGAACTGGTGTCTGAAATGTTTACAGTACAAAGTTCAGTGCAGTTCCCTACCTTTTGGAGGTCAGCAGAAAGAAATGTCACTCTTTTCCCTCGGTGAATTGAAGAACCTTTTGAAAAACTCTCTAATTACATTAGCTCGGATGTTAATTGGGAAAAATGTAGTACTTTTGGTGGTGTTTATTCAGTTTATATACAGTATATATAACCTGTAGTCTGGACTTTGTAGTCTTAACAGTTATGTTTTTTCAGGATCTGTTCCCTAAACCTTTTCATCTGGGCTACTTTGAGTCCCTCAGCTTAGGTGCTTTGGTCTGAGAAATGACAAGAGTAACCCAGGCTCATTATTAAATGACTATTATGATTATTATTAATACCAAATGATTATTAAAGAGGTGGAAGATGGACCTCTACACAACATACATCTGATGTATGTGGACAGTCAAAGAGAAAATAGCAGGACCTGTAGGGAAAAACCTAATATTTACCACTGGAGCCATTGCAGGGAATCATTTGAGCTTCTACCATTGGGAAAGTGGTAATAAGAACATAGAAAATTACAATATAGATAAAAATCAGCTATAGCAAATATGTAAATAGGTTGGGGAGGGACATTTTGGAAGAGAAATGTAGTCAAATTATAAAAAAATACTTAAAACTTTTAAATTTATTTTTTTATGTTCAATTTTTCTTTAAATTTCTTCTTTCCTCTCTGGTTCTTTGGGATCAGTTTCCCTTCTTGCATCCATTTTTAGGCATAAATGTAGTCTCATAATCCCAGTCATTATGGTTGTATGACATAGGTGACTTTACATGCCCTAAAAATCAAAGTATGGCTTTTAAATACTCCCTCCCCAGTGATAGTTCTGGAAAGACAAAACACTTGGTATTCTGGCTTAAAATATGTCACAGTAATCTTATTTTTCCAAAATCACTCAGTCAGTAGTGGGCAGTCGACATCCATGGCAAACCCTAGAGTAATAACATTTATCCTATAAAAGAAATAAACTGGTTTGTATGCTTGATGGAAGGAAATAAATTTGGAGGGTGATTTCAGCATTGAGAGATGGAGAGGTTTATTGTATAAACCAGAAGTGAAACACATTATTAAAAGTTATGAAAAAAATAGTGTCTTAATAACTGCAGAATGCCAGTCAAAACATGGTATTTTGCCATGCTACTTCATTTCAGCAGCCCTGTCCCTGTGAAATATGTTTTTCCTATGAGTTTTAAAGTAAATATTTTCTTGGGAAATTATGAAGTGTGTATATTACTTAGAAAAATCTAGTCTTGACTAAAATGAATTTGGCTGCACCATTCCCATGTTAGAAGGGGCAGAGTAACAGTCCCTCCTGACCATAAAATAGACTTTTTTTGTACCAAATTGCCAGTTTTCACAGTTTTGATATTGAAAAAGAAATGTTATTTAATTGTACTTTGATGTAATGCAGCATTTGCACCTTTCCTTTTATTATTTTTTTTATTATATGTATTAGTGGAGATGTAAGAATGTTTGGGACAGTGTGTGCATTTCAGGTGTATCATATTGGTGGTGTGAATTAATCTCCTCTAACAAACTTTGGAAATACAGGAGGGTTTTAATCTTTTTCCTCTACGTAGATGGGAATATTTTCCTTTTGCTCAACATAACTTAGAAGAGTAAAATATTTCCTTATGCACAGAACATCACACTGGTAATAACACAAGAAACTTGTTAGAAGACACATCTGCAGACAAATTCAAAACCACTTTTTTTCATCCCTTCCTAGGTTTGTGACATCAAAGTAGCCAAGTGAGAAGGCCAGAAGATGGAATAATGATGGTGGAAGTGAGCTCCCCATGCAGCAAGGTAAGACCTGGGAAGAAAAAAAGGCATGAGATTCATTTGGCAGCCTGCAGGTGGTTAATTTGAACTAAGATAACATTTCAGTACCTGAATAGTGCTATTTTTCTGTGCTGGAAGTTGAAATATTTAGACAGCAGCTGCTCTTTTTGCCTTGGTGGATCTCCTGCTGGAAGTACTGAACCCCAGAATGGCTTTGTAATGGAGATTACATTGGCTACACCAGGGCTATATGTTGGGATAGTCAATGAAGAAGTGGTCAAGGTGCAAATCTTGGTGAACAGCATTATCAGTGGGGGATGCTTGCTAATTAATTTGGTCAGGCATGATTAGTGGTGATATCAGTGAGTAGGACACATTCTTTGGTGTCCTAAAGAGCATCAACCATGTAGAAGGAAAGACAGATCCAGGGGCTGGAACCCCTCTGCTGTCAGGACATGCTGAGAGAGTTGGGAGTGTTCTTCTGGAGAGGAAAATGCTCCAGGGAGATCTTGTGGAGAAGAGGGGGCTCCTGGGAGACCTTTTGGGGACCTTTCACACTTCAAGGGGTCTGTCAGAAAGGTGGGGAGGGACTTTAGAGCAGGGGGTTGATGCAACAGGACATGAGGTTGGTTTTGGAGTAAAAAAGGGAAGATTTGGACTGGAGAGGAGGAAGAAATTCTTCCCTGGGAAGGTGGTGAGACCCATCATGACTTGCTGATAAGCTGGAAACTTTGGGATATTGCATTTCCTTAGGCAACCACCATTGCCCTGTGTAAGGACTGCAAATCAGGCTGTTGGGGCAGGGAATTTGAGCAATCAAGAAGTGCAAGCTCAGTCTTGCACTTGGTGAAGTGCATAATGCAAAGTGATGCCTTTTGGAGAAAGAAGCTGATAATGCAAGAAGACAAATCACTGATTTGGAATTGATATGTTCCTTGTCGTTGATCTGTTCATTTATATGCAAGGGATTTATTTGATCCCAAATTCAGGAATTTAACCGAACAGGCAGATAATTGCATGGCCATGGAGTGAAGAAAAAAAAAAAGGAGGGGGAAAAAAACCCCATCATGATCCCTGTTGCAGAAAACAAGTATATAAATTAAGGACTAAGTGACAGATCCTGAAGAGGAAAGCAATATACTAAATAAAGTACCATTTCATGCATGTAACTTGTGTAACATTAAGGTTCTGCTTATACAATGAGAAGGAAGGAAATTGGAACTAAAGAGAGAGAAACATCAGCTTTAAAGCTGAACTTTGCCCTTCTGCTTTGGAAAATGAATTTATTGTTATTTTTCCCCACTCATGATGCATNTTATATCTATTATATTTGGCTTTTTGTCATACTTTTATTCAAACTTTCAGAAAACATTTTAAAGTATGTCAACAAAGTAGGAATCTCAGTTTCAGTCACAGTCCATAGGATTCAGATCCCAGAGGACTCAGATGATAGTGNTATGCCAATATAAATCACTGCACATTATGAACACAAACAACTCTGGGACATAGGAAAAGAGAGAGCTTAGACTTGATTTGATTTTTCAAGTCTGACTGAACAAAAACAATGTTCAGCTCCTTCCTCTCTCTCCAATTTGTTGTGTTTTTTATTTATATTTTTTTTTATTACAGTGTCATCTTTGTTATATTAGGGTTTAATTCTTAGATGCATAGCTATGAAATAAATTTTCTGAGATATTTTTAATAGGAGGAAAATGAGGAGGGGGAAAAAAAAGCACCAGAAGAATGTCAAGGTCAGATATCTCTTTGGTTTTTA
>VYZU01045328.1:89367-103195 GCA_013401355.1 Ceyx cyanopectus | reverse complement strand
TTTTTTATAGATAATTCAACATTGATTAAATATTGTTTGTATACTTAAATATAATTTTCCTCTTTTTTTGTTGGTGTTTTGTTTGCTTTATTTTGTTTTTCCTGACTTTTTTACTACTTCTTTTGACTTTGAAAGAGGCAGAAATTCATCCACTGAATTACACAATAAGTCTGAAAGTCACAACTGTAATTTAATGAACAAAAATTTACCCAAAGAAATGATGACTTGGAGTGTCTCTTTTTCCACATAAATTCATTTCAATCACAAGACATGTGCAGTGTGAGTCAGATCATTAAATGGGAATATTTGGAATACTCCACAAAGTGCATTTCACTCAGGTTGTTTTGCTGATTTTTTTTTTCCCCTAATACAGCAGATGCATTAAGATAATTGCAATAGTCTAATTAGACTTTCTCCTAAAAATGACTTGTCTACAAGTGGTTTAATAGATTAAGGATTTGAAAGGCATTAGAGAGAACCAGTTACAGTAATCAGAGAAGAAAAAGTGCTGAAGGTATCATGAAGGCTCATAATTAAACTGAAGCTTACAGCTCAATTAAACTTGAGCATCATTATGCATAAAACATCAGTGGGCATCAGGAGTCCAATAAAAAGAAGATGCTATCAGTGCTAACAGTCAAAAGGTAAAGAGACATCATATGGATTGGCCCAAGTCTTCCAGAGAAAGTCAAGGCAAATTGTGAGTAAATTTGAAGTACAATCTAAGCCAGGTTTAATCAGCTGATGAATAAAAGTTTGACATTGGAGATACTGGAAGTGTAGCTTGAAGTTGTCATGGTTTTCTTCCAGTTAAGAATCCCCTGTTAACTTTTTTTTTTTTTATCAGGAACATCAGATCAGTAAAAAAATTATGTGATGGAAATGATTTGTGATAAGACCAAAGTTTGCTGCAAAAGTTGCATAAGTGAAATAATTGCATAAGAAAACAGATTTTTGGTGCTTTTCTCTGAAAGGTACTTAAAATACCAATTAAAAAATTTATTGATTGCTCAATCTTTGTTTCTGTAGCAGGAAATTTAAGGTGCTGAGTGCTGGCAGAAGTACTGCAGGAATAATCTAGAGGTTGCAGAGTATCACAGGAAGAATGAAGAGATCCTGGTGTGAAATGTTTTACATCTTCTGGAAAATTCACAGGTATTAGTAACTAACACACCTAGATTTCCCTGTCCTTTCTTTTGCACCTCTGTATGGTTTACTCTGCTTTCTTCCATGGTGTTGTCTGGAGGAACCAAGTTCCACTTGGAGGAATAAGATCTGAGGAAGATAATGTAGAGGAGAAAGGAAAATCTGTAAGTGATAGGCATGGAAGTCCAAGTGCTCACCTGATTCAGATCCAATAAATTAACTCCTAAAAGTGCCAAAGAATTTCATGTGGAAGTTTCCAGGTCCTAGATGGAGTATGTTGTGCAAAGAGTGTCCAGAGGGGAGAGGCTCTTCCTAAAAACTTCAGGAAACCTCCTCTGTTTTAAGCTGGAACCTGAATGTGAGTCTTCAGCATCCCAGCTGAATTCACCTGGTTCCTCAGGACATTCCTGGATCAGAGCAAGAGGTAAATTCAGTAGCTCATAACTCCCAAGCACTACTGAGTCAGAGGGATGGCATCTAGTGGAACACCAGACCCCATCATGTTTGCTCATGTCTTAATTAGCCACTCTTCTGTTCCTAGTGAAACCAAGATGCTGTAGTGCTAATTAAGAAGGGTTTATTAAGCCCCATAGAAATGCCTTCCTGATTTAGAGCTTAGGCAGGAGTCAGCTGGGCATCAGTGGCTCTGCAGTGAATGCCCATGTTTGTGCTTTGTGGCAAATATGAATTTATTTACTTCAGCTTGGCTCACAGAGCAAGCAGGAGAAACCAATTTAAATTTGTCCTGCCTGGTTAGTTTGTGTGAGGTAAATTGGTACTTTTGGATAGTACTTAGATTTTTATTGTGAAATCAATAGTTAAGTGTACATTTTCCATTAGCCAAAACAGCATCTTTGCTCCTTCTCAGAACCTTAAGTATTATTTTTGTTATTGTACTTGTTAGAGCATTGTTATATTACATTAAATAACATTAACTAAAATGATCATTACAGTGATTACAGTTCACATTGTAATAGCTGTTATATTGTGGTAATATGATCATATTCTGCCATTATTGGTGATGCTGGTAGTGATATGCATCCTTTTCTGTAAATGGGGACATTCTTCATACAGCTGGTAGGAACATAATGGGATGAAAGACTTTGACAATGGCAGTGAGATCAGCAGAAGGAGGAAAAAATCTACAAAACTATACTGAAAATCACCCCTTTTAATTTTAGATCCATCAAATGCACAGGAAAACACTCTCTGAACTTCCTGAAGGAAAGCTTTCCCTTTTAAAGCCATTAGAAAGCAAAGGCTAAGGTGCTCAGAACATCTCCCCAGGGCAATATGCCACTGTTAACATTACTCACCACTTTGTTTAGGTCAATTGCCAGCTTTTTCTCTCTAACTTTTGGAGTTGCAGTGAGGTGAAGGGGTCCACAGTCATCCCAAGAGAAAAAAGCTGTTGCTGAAAGCTGCAAGGGGCAGGAATCCAGACCATGTCTGTGTCCAGACACATGTACACCACATTTGAAGTGCCCATGCAGAAAGGTATTTTGAGCTTGACCTGTTTTATCTGAGCCCTTCATTCTCCCATTTAAAAATGCACAGAATGTTAAATATAAAAAAGCATGGAAAGGGTTTCACTAAGTGAATTAATGAATCCCATGCTCTGTCCCTTCCCAGGGTGATCAGTGTTATAGCTCATTTGTTTGCTCTGTTGTGATTCACTGTCCTGAGTGAGCTAAGAATGAAGAGAACAGTATTTCATCTTGAATTTTCTTTATCCTTTCCCAGAAGATGCTGTTAGTAGTGTGAGAATATTGTATTATAAAAAAAACAAACCAGTATAAAAATAAATTCTCTCCCCCCCAAGCCAATAGGTATTTTTTTACAGCTGGGAGGCAGAAAACATATTGGTTGAAAAACATTACAATATTTAAAAACCACATGGAGTTGTAAAAATGGGAATGAGTCCTCTAAATCTTCTATAAAATGGTTAATCAGTTGATCCTTAACAACTGCTAGTACAGTACAGAGAGCTTATCATTCACAAATGCAGGTTCAAACAGTGCTCCCCAAGGATGGGGAGAACAGATTGAAACATGGAAAAGAAAGAGGAGGGAGACAGGAGGAAAGAAAAAATGAAATAAAAAAGGTCAAATTCTTCATTTGCTTTGCTTATTTTATGTTTTCCCAATTATTGCTCCCTGTCTCTCAATGCTGGAAGAAAAAAACCAACTTACCTTCTCTCATCCTCTTGATGTGGCAAAAGCAGTTGCAATACATTTAGGAATGCTAATTATTAAACATTCTTGCTACTTCTTTTGAGTCTTCTATGACATCTTCCNGATTCAGATCCAATAAATTAACTCCTAAAAGTGCCAAAGAATTTCATGTGGAAGTTTCCAGGTCCTAGATGGAGTATGTTGTGCAAAGAGTGTCCAGAGGGGAGAGGCTCTTCCTAAAAACTTCAGGAAACCTCCTCTGTTTTAAGCTGGAACCTGAATGTGAGTCTTCAGCATCCCAGCTGAATTCACCTGGTTCCTCAGGACATTCCTGGATCAGAGCAAGAGGTAAATTCAGTAGCTCATAACTCCCAAGCACTACTGAGTCAGAGGGATGGCATCTAGTGGAACACCAGACCCCATCATGTTTGCTCATGTCTTAATTAGCCACTCTTCTGTTCCTAGTGAAACCAAGATGCTGTAGTGCTAATTAAGAAGGGTTTATTAAGCCCCATAGAAATGCCTTCCTGATTTAGAGCTTAGGCAGGAGTCAGCTGGGCATCAGTGGCTCTGCAGTGAATGCCCATGTTTGTGCTTTGTGGCAAATATGAATTTATTTACTTCAGCTTGGCTCACAGAGCAAGCAGGAGAAACCAATTTAAATTTGTCCTGCCTGGTTAGTTTGTGTGAGGTAAATTGGTACTTTTGGATAGTACTTAGATTTTTATTGTGAAATCAATAGTTAAGTGTACATTTTCCATTAGCCAAAACAGCATCTTTGCTCCTTCTCAGAACCTTAAGTATTATTTTTGTTATTGTACTTGTTAGAGCATTGTTATATTACATTAAATAACATTAACTAAAATGATCATTACAGTGATTACAGTTCACATTGTAATAGCTGTTATATTGTGGTAATATGATCATATTCTGCCATTATTGGTGATGCTGGTAGTGATATGCATCCTTTTCTGTAAATGGGGACATTCTTCATACAGCTGGTAGGAACATAATGGGATGAAAGACTTTGACAATGGCAGTGAGATCAGCAGAAGGAGGAAAAAATCTACAAAACTATACTGAAAATCACCCCTTTTAATTTTAGATCCATCAAATGCACAGGAAAACACTCTCTGAACTTCCTGAAGGAAAGCTTTCCCTTTTAAAGCCATTAGAAAGCAAAGGCTAAGGTGCTCAGAACATCTCCCCAGGGCAATATGCCACTGTTAACATTACTCACCACTTTGTTTAGGTCAATTGCCAGCTTTTTCTCTCTAACTTTTGGAGTTGCAGTGAGGTGAAGGGGTCCACAGTCATCCCAAGAGAAAAAAGCTGTTGCTGAAAGCTGCAAGGGGCAGGAATCCAGACCATGTCTGTGTCCAGACACATGTACACCACATTTGAAGTGCCCATGCAGAAAGGTATTTTGAGCTTGACCTGTTTTATCTGAGCCCTTCATTCTCCCATTTAAAAATGCACAGAATGTTAAATATAAAAAAGCATGGAAAGGGTTTCACTAAGTGAATTAATGAATCCCATGCTCTGTCCCTTCCCAGGGTGATCAGTGTTATAGCTCATTTGTTTGCTCTGTTGTGATTCACTGTCCTGAGTGAGCTAAGAATGAAGAGAACAGTATTTCATCTTGAATTTTCTTTATCCTTTCCCAGAAGATGCTGTTAGTAGTGTGAGAATATTGTATTATAAAAAAAACAAACCAAACCAAGAATAAAAAATCTCTGAGCATTTTACTTCCATCAGTACAGAGTAACATGTTATGTGAAAACCATGTACTGAACCTGTCAATCTATTTTCCCTGCAAAACATTTGCTAGTCATGTTAGNCAAACAGTGCTCCCCAAGGATGGGGAGAACAGATTGAAACATGGAAAAGAAAGAGGAGGGAGACAGGAGGAAAGAAAAAATGAAATAAAAAAGGTCAAATTCTTCATTTGCTTTGCTTATTTTATGTTTTCCCAATTATTGCTCCCTGTCTCTCAATGCTGGAAGAAAAAAACCAACTTACCTTCTCTCATCCTCTTGATGTGGCAAAAGCAGTTGCAATACATTTAGGAATGCTAATTATTAAACATTCTTGCTACTTCTTTTGAGTCTTCTATGACATCTTCCTATATTGTACAAAACTGAAAAAACAAGGGCTTGTCTGCTGTAACAGAAAGGGAAGATATGTAGAGATATATATATATTTTTTTCTTTTTAATGACTGTCTAACAATAGTCACCCAACTCACCAGTGCATTCCAAAAATTTCATGCTGTCATCATAAAAATCTGACTGCAGCAGGATCTGTCTGGCACTAGACATAGCCCTAGTGACCCTAAACTCACACACCATCCCTGGTGATCAGAAGAAGAAAAATACAGTAAAAATAGAGAAATATGTAAACTGCTTAAGTGACAGAAAAATATCCTCTGGAGAATGTCATTCATGGGTTGGGGTGTTTTTTTTTTTCCCCTGTCTTTCACAACTGTCAGAGGGAGAAGCTCTCTGAACTTGCCTTTTGTTTTGTAGGAGAATTTCCTAGTCACTTGGAAAGTAAAATGAGTGCAGTCAGGTCATTCCCCTGTTTCTCCAGCTTCCCCAGAACACTGAGACTGGAAACAGGAGGCAGAACACAACCCTTCCCACTTCTCCAAGTGTGCCACTGAATTTCTCTCATCAGACTCCTGTTTCCTAGGGCTCATGTAACAAGAAATTACCTTTCGACCTAAACCAATAAATTAGGTTTTACAAGAACACAGAAAAGTCTTAATGGAGCCACATGTGAATTTAACACCAACAAAAAAAAGCATTTGTAGGTGCTGTATTTGTTTTTGATTTAATAAGAAATGGCTTGATTTGAATTGTGAAGTTGGGAGGGTTTTAGAGGATTCTTTGAAAGTTCAAAAGCATTCTAGAGGAATTATTCTAAAGAAATAAAGAATTTAGAATAAAGTTTGATATTTTTTTTGCCACATTGAGTGACATTTGATGTTTTTACCTCCAGCTTTTGAAATCAGCCTTGAATTCTGCCTCTCTTGACTACAGAGATAAAACTGCAAATATGAATCTTCAATGTGCTGACCCTAAAAGCAATGAGAAGTATCAGTGTAGCTTTGCTTTGAATAAATTACAGGCACTTTCAAGCCAACTGGTGTTTAATTCATTATGTTTTTTCATGTCAGTGGCTGGCAGCAGCAATCTTTCAGTGCTGTGTTTTGCCCACCTTGCCCCTGGTTTCTCTGTGACTTAGGCCTCTCTTGTTTTCAGTCTGGGCTCTGAATACCATGTAGAGAATTTTCTCTCCCTTTTCTCTCATGGGAACCCTTGAAGAAACATTTGGCTTTTAAGGAGCAGTGAAAGAAGTCAAACTTCCCTATGAATGACTTAGATTGACCACTATGTGAATTTCTATTACTTAAAAGTGTACCAAAAAAAAAAGAAAGGCCCATATGGCCTAAGATTAAAAAAGAAGTCACAATTCAGATGCACAAAGAGGGGAAAAAAAGTAGAACTTTAACTTCACACATCCTTTATGTTTGTTGAACTTGTGTTTCTTGGTCTAAGTTTCCTTAAACCAAAACAAAACAGTAATTTATCTAGTTTATTTCTTTCAAAATGGTGTTCTTAAAGTACATCTTGCAGATAGATGATCTGTCCCTCACAGCAAACCTCACAATGGGAGTCTAATAATTGCTTTTTTTCTAATTTCACTAAATGAGTTATAATTATTTTATGTCTGTTTTATGGTTAACTGAATAGTATTAACCTAAGCTCTAATTATAATATAGCTTTCAAAGAAATGTATGGAAAATAAATTGATGGACTGCCAGCTTATGTAGGAACATCCCATAAAGCAGATATACAGCTACTAGTTGAAGGCATAGCATGTTAAAATTCAGGGGCACAACTTGTTCATGAATAAGTAACAGGGTGTAAATTCATCTACTATCTCTTTTTTTAGTAGATTATATGGAGAAGAGCATGATTAATACTTGTGAAAATGAAAGTACAGTTCAAGTTGAATGTTACCTACACCACGAGGATTGGAAGTCTCTGTCAGAGTTTGAAAGTCAGGTTAGTCAACACTATAATGGTAATGATGGATATTATATCTATTTTCTCATGATTTGCCCTCAATTATGGCAGTATGAATATTACTGCCATAAATAATCCCATTTGTTTTTCATCTATAAAGTGATTCTTGACCAAATATTTTGCAATTCTCTTGCTGGCAGAGGTGGATGAAGGTCAAAGCATTAAGAATCCAAGACTTTCACATCTCTGCATGCTTTGTACAGCCTCTATCTACCCCCAGCAATGTGATGTCTGGCTGAAGCTTTGCAGCCACAGCCCCTCATCCCCAGAGGTGACAGAATCTCCTCCTGACAGAGCTCCCCAGGCTCCCAGCTCCCTCCCCACACTCCCTCCCCTCCCTTGCCCATCCGCAGGGGATTCGTGGCTCACTCACGTCAGAAATAGAAAATCAAATATCTTTGGGCATTTCTCATCCATGGACAGGTCAGCAAAAAAAGAAATTAAAGAATAAAGATGTTATTTGCCCCTAAACCCTCAGAAGTGGCCTTCAGTGTGGGTTTGCCTTTGCTGTGAGAGGCTGTGTTGGGACAGGCTGAGTTTTTGGCAGTCACCAGAGCTAACAGAATGATGCCTGACTAAAGCACCCACAGAAAAACCAAACCACCACCCAAGCACACCAGAAAGAAGTGAGAATTTCCTTCCCCAAAGGTGCTCCTTCTCCTGCAGAGACCCTAAATAGATCCAACACCCATTCATCCTGGCTTTCCATTTCCAAAGTCGGTTGCAGCCTTGTAGTTACAAAGCACCGTTTGAATTGGGTTCAGACTAAACAAATTAGAAGTGTAAAACACACCTGGCTCTTATCTGCCTAACAGCTAAACCTTGGACTAGGAGAACTAAATAAAACCTACGAGCTGTTTCCTGGCCACTATGTGAAATTTTCCCTGAAGTTTATTTTTTAAGCCTCCGTGTCTGTTTCTTAATTACTTAAAGGTCCTCGGATCCATTCTGTTGGATGAAATGGAATATAAATTGTTTACCAGACTTAAGGGGGTGAGGAGATTATGCACTTTCTTATTTTTAATATTTCTCTCTCCTATCTGCTGTGACCGGACAGAAATTTCAAGCAACAGTTCCTGGAAAACATATGGAGATCAGCCTGGGAGTTTTGCAAGGTAAGGGTCTGGCTGTGATGCTGGGATGTCTGGCTGCTGCTTCTGCTCAGCAGCTCAGCATCCTCTATATTTTGCAATTATTCTGCTGCAACCATTTTCAATTGAGTTTAGTTTGGCAATATATCCTTGTTCCTGAAGGTGTCTACACTTATTTGACTACAGAAAATATTTACTTTTCTAAAGGGCAGCTTAACCTTTGTTTAAATTTGAGGTGAGGGAAAGGTCACTGTAATTATTTGCTGTATTATATGTGTCACATCTGAGTTCCTACGAAGGCTGAACATGCATTGCCCTTTATTAGCAAACTGCTTTACAAACCCCAATATAACCACATGGTTTGCATCCAGCAAATATTTTATTGAACCAATGGCTTTAACAGGAAACTTTTGCTTCTCTTGGGCTCTGATGGGGAAGATCTAAATTAGAAGGCTTTCCCAGGGAATAGGTGGTTTGTCACAGCAGCTACAGCTGCTTTGTTAAATATCTTGCAGGTGAGCAGAGGTGAAATTTGGATTCCATCTTCCTGATAAGGAGCTGCAGAGTGGACAAATTGCAATAGTGATGGAGATTTTATAGCTAAGGTGGATTTGAGGGAACATCACATCTGCTACCAGAGGCTTCTTCTCCCATAACACTCCCAAAACAGAACTTCTTTGAAAGGTAAGGAAGAAACCAGCAATAGTAAGTTACAACTACAAGTTAGCTGGGATGTTTTGGTCCCATTTGCAGGTAGGAGCATTTATCTGTTTGGCAGAAGGCTGTTAATTGCTGCTGGAGGGAGCTCCACTGTTGCAGGCAGCACGGATGGCTGAGTTTGGCTCCTTCTCAGCTGTGGCAGATGTAATTCCCAGAGTGAAAGGCAAGATCACCCTCTAGTTTTGTTGCTATTGATTTGTTGTAGCATTTCTGGTCCAATGCTTACTATCTGTGAGCTGCTGCCTTGTGTAAATCAAGCTGTCACCTCTACCTTCATCTGAAGTTGTGATCCAGTGGATAATGAATTGCTAATCTCATTTGAGACAAAACCTCCGGTGCCTTAGCTATAGAAATTGGCTTTTAAGTAGAGTAAACAAACATTTTACTACCTTTAGGTTAGTATGGCTGGTTAGAGAGTGGAAGAGCTTCACCTGGTAGTGCTCAAACACAGGAAAAATGAGTGTCAGAGAAGTGTTGAGGAGCAGGAAACCCCACTGTGAATTTCTACAGAGGCAGAAGCAGTTCTAGGATTCAGCACTCAATGATATAAGTGACACTGTGATGCTGTAAAAAGGAAATTGTTTCAATAGATAAAAAGTATTAAAGCAAGCAGCAAGGTAATCACATCTGTTTTTCAAGGTACATGTCTTGTTAACTTCAGTAGCAAACTGCTGCTGCTCTCCTACAGAGAAGCACAGGGATACAATTGGGATTAGCTCAGCTCCAGGCTGTGTAAAATGGGACAGGGAAGAATATGAGATCCAACCAAATCAGAAATGAAACTGGAATTGGGTGAAGGCAGGGGGTGACTTGTGGGAATGTGCCATCTAATCTTGGATGGCAGGTGACCTGCTCCTCTGGACCAGAAGTTCATGTCCCCAGCAGGAGCCCCACTGCTCTGGTAATAGAAGGATACTCTGAAGAGCAGAGTGTACATAAAGACCAAGGTCTAATTTCAAGTCAAGAAACTTCACTTAAATTTGTTGCTTGGAAAAGATCCCAAGAGCAGCTTATTGTGATAGACTGTGTGTAAATAATCAGCACCTCCCCAGTTACTCCCATGATAAAGCATGATAGCCAGGAGGGGTTACTGCTTCTTCACATCACTCACATGGTTTTACATCTGCATGGCAAAGTAGCAAATACATACAGATCTGAAAGTGCTTGATGCATGGGAGATTCAGAGCATGGGGTGGGGTTTTTTTTCCTATTTGTGTGTATTTATGGTCACTCACTAAGGGAGCAGTGACCCTTTGATAGATTAATATAATGTACTTCAGATACTGCAGCAGGAGTTAAATGACTTTGACAGTGAACACGCTTGTTAGTGCTCCAGTTGCTGTGCAAGTGGAAGAAAGGCCTTCAGTTCAAAAACCTCCCCTAAAAATCAGCCTGGCTGCCAGAGCACCCTGCTATATTGACTCAGTCCTATCTGTTCAGTAAATAGACTTTTTCTCTCTTGCACTCAACAAGTTCCTTTTAACACCATCCATTTGGAAACATCAAAGAGGAGACGGAGGTGGTGGGAGATAGCCAGCAATCCCCAGCCAGGAGCAGATTGCACAGACCTTCAAGGGTCAGGTGAGAGCATTTCTCCATGGAAATACCACCACGAGCCCAGGGAAGCAGGGAGAGGTCTCTGCATGCAAAGGTTTGCCCTTGCCAAAGGTCCAACACGGGGAAGGCAGTGCTGGTGTTGCACCCTGTCTTTGTTGTTCTGCACATAACACGATGGGTTCAGCTGGAAACGAGGCCTTTTCTTGTTTTCTTTTGGGGTTTCTTTTTGTGCCTTGTTGCTGAGGATCCAGTCAGCTTTCTAAAAACACCAAAGGCTTTTAAAAACATTTGTGTTTGCCTGCTCAAAAGAGCTGAGAGTGTGAGATCAGAAGTCGTGGTGTAGAGATGCTGGGGAGCGCCGTTAACCCTCGGTGTGTGTTTGGTGAGGTGTCAATCTTCTGGGGATACCACTCTGGCTGGGAAATCAGGATTTATGGAGGTCAGCAGGTTAATGGGCTGGACTATGTGCTACCAATTGGCAGACATAAAATATATTTAGTCCCGTGACATACCTAAAAGGTTTTCAATAGAGGGAGGGGTGCAATAAAAAGCGTGATGAGTCTTTCTATTATTTTCCTCCCAGAGTGTTTTTTTCTTTCAATGATAAAGGAAAAAAGAAAGTTGATGTTTGAAATGAAAAAAAAAAGCTGTTATGCTGCAGATGTGTGGTTTATGGTTTAATATTTAGTGAGTGAAAAAGCAGTTGGGATTCTAAGCAGCCATGATGTAGAGCAATTGAAAATTAATAGAGCACTTCAAATTTTTAGGAGCACTTTAAGTGAGAAGTGATCTTGGGTTTGGGCACACTTGGTGTAGAAAGATGGAAAAGGATGGAAGAGTTTTGGATATAGAGGAATGTGTTGGTGTAAAGGCAAACACTAATACAGCTGATCAGAACAAAACAAATTGAAGTGCAACAAACCAAAAATTCAAACAGCATTTGCCTTCCTCAGTATATTTATTTGACTTTCATTCTGTTAAATATCCCACACAAGGTGGAATAAAGATTCTGAGGGAAGAATCTTGAGAATAAATGTTTCCAAAACCACAGCAATCTTGCTCCTGCCTGTGTGTGTCCCCTTGGACTGACCATGTCCCTTGGGGGAGCAGGTTATTGATCAGCACGGGGGAGGTATCTGCCAACCCCTGCCCATCCTTCCTAGGTGAAAGAGCAGGGTGATGCAGGAGGAGACAAGCTTGTTATTGAGTCTCTCAAAGGCCACGAGGGCAAGACTGGGCTAATAAATTCTTCTTTAAAGTAAGTAAATGCTTGTGCTGCCTCATGCCCTCCCCGTAGCCCAGCACTATAATTTCTGGATGCTATACAACTGTCCACATTTTCTTCCTCATCACAGATGTTTTTCCTACTGGGCCAAGATTGTTAAAGTTTTTACTTTGTGTTTTTTGGGGTTTTTTGTTTTTTTTTTTTTGAGTAATTTTGTTTATTTGTTCGCCTTTTTTTATGGTGTTTTATTTTTGTGGGGGGGTTTGGGTTTGTTTTGTGTTTTTTGTTGCTTTTGTTTGTGTTTTCATTTTGGTTGTTCTGTGGGTTTTTGTGTTTTGTTTTTGTTTGTTTTAAAATATTGTACCCTCATCAGCACCTATACAGCTGGAAAGAGGCAGACTATTGGACAAGTGGAAGAAGGGAGATCTCTGGGGCTGGGGGATGCCCATGGGAACTGAAGTTGTCATCTCTCTGGCTTTACAGAGGCTCTAACATCAGACTTAAATCCTTGATCTATAGCACATCCATGCATCATTTGATTAAGCTGGGCCTGAATTGCCATTTGAATTAATCCCATTACCAGCTTGTCTGTCCAGATCAGTTACTTCAGTACCAATATCCATTATGGTCCTCAGGAATCCGAGGAGCATCAGTCACCTGTCATGCAGTTGGGGCTGGCATCATAGATCAGCTGTAAGAAGGTACACAGAGAGTCCTGCAGACAGGTAGGTGCAGTCTGTAAGAGAGAAACCACTGACCCTGCTGGCTGGGTGGAAAAAAGCAGGGTGGTCTGGAGGGTGAGGAATAGGAAATCTCAGTTCCTCTTCACAGGGAACCACCAGAGGTACCCTCAGCTTTGCAAAATGTAGGTCTTCTGTTAAAAAGGTCCTGCCTTTTCCAGTTCTCTACCAAGCACCTAATATAAAAACATCAGTTATGGTGCACTGGTATGATACAAATGATGGCATTATTATTACCCACAGCTAACAGGATAAAATCTTTCATGGGTTTGTAGCACTTCCCCACCTATTGGAGCACAGAATAAAGATGTGGATATGTAGATTTTAGGCACTTTCAGCTTTTTATTGCATCAGAAAGATCAAGTAGCTCGGGCTGCTGCATCCCAAATAAGTTCATTACTGCAGTATTTCAGTGAGTGATGTAGTAAGTAACCAAATATCCTCATCACTCTCAAGGAATTAAACATAATGTATTATGTGTCTGTTTAATGCCTGCTTCATTATGTGCTTGTGTTCATTTACATTGTTTGCTATTCTGACATACACTTTTTATATTATTAAATGATGTGTTTTGTGGTTCTGCCTGGATGCTCTTATCCCATTGGATGAGGCTTCTTACAAACATAATAATACATTGTTTGCTATTCTGACATACACTTTTTATATTATTAAATGATGTGTTTTGTGGTTCTGCCTGGATGCTCTTATCCCATTGGATGAGGCTTCTTACAAACATAATAATGGAAAAAGTGATCCCTCCCTCAAAGCCTTGTCCCCTCTACATTTATTTCAGTTCCTTAGATCATCCTTCAGTCGAGTTTTTCAGTGGCTGTTTGTACACACAGATGCTCATGTCTACCTCCCAGGAAAAAAATCCTGTGTATTTTAGTAGTGTTACAGCCAAGAAAGTTTTATACAAACAACATAAATCTAGTAAAATTTAATACAAAATATGTTTCATGCTGTTTTTTTTTTGTTTGCTTGTTTGTTTGTTGTTGTTGGTTAAGTTTTGTTTTGTTTTGATTGTTTGTTTTGTTGGGGTTTTTTTAAAGCTATTTCATATATTTCTATACATGTGTTAC
>VYZU01045328.1:70877-82233 GCA_013401355.1 Ceyx cyanopectus | reverse complement strand
AATTTTTTTAAAGGGTTTTTTTTTTTTAAAGGGAATTTTTTTAAAGGGATTTTTTTTTTTAAAGGGAATTTTTTTAAAGGGATTTTTTTTTTTAAGGGAATTTTTTTAAAGGGAATTTTTAAAGGACTTTTTTAAAGGAATTTTAAAGATTTATCAAGAAATGCATTTTTCTAACTGCACACTGGCTATTTTAGACCTGAATCAGATCTCATCCTTTAAAAAAAAAATAAAAATAGGAAGCAGCCACTCAATAATGGGAGTTAAAAACGAGTGGGAGTTCAAAACATCCAGGGAAAGTTTCTCTGTGAAGTCTATAAATACCCATTAATCCATCTATTAGATCAAATCAAATATTTCCTTTCACTCATGTTAACCTTCCTCGACCTGAGTCCCAGGAAGTTTTATTCCTGCATGGAAGCATCTCCAGTCTGAAAAAAAGGAGGAGACAGAAGTGTCAATTTTCAGAGGTTTGATGCCACTTCCCAGTTAAACCAGCAGTTCACCCCCCCAAAGAGCTGGGCAGAAAGGAAACTTATCATTTATACCATGATATCATTTCTGCCAGAAAATGGCTAATAATGGGCAGGAGCAGGAGATGGTTCAGTGCTGGATTTCCCTTGTAAATGTAGTTATAAAAACTGGACTAAAGAGGGCAGGAGATACTCTATTTAAAAAGAAATAAATGCAGGCAACAGGGTAGTAAAACTCTACAGGGAGACAATAATCTATATTTCACTATATAATAAAGTGATTTATTTTCAATAAAATCTGTAAAACTGCTTTAGTTACTTTGACACCTTGATTAACTGGAGTTGCAAAGATATTTGTGTGGGGGGGGTGGGGTGGGGTGGGGTGAACTTTCTTCCTACCACCAGCTCCCAAGACTTTATTGCATCTGCTGTTGAATATGTTTGAAAAGCATTTGCTCCACTGGAGTTTTACTGGATGTCAGGGACAAAACAGATGAAAATCAGACCTCAGCCAGAAAGCATTGCTGTGGCAGCACATGAAATTCAGCTCTCTTCACTTGCTGGTCTCCCTGATTTATTCCTTGGGATGCTTTAGGGCTAAGGGATAGATGAATTCCCTCAAAAATCACTAAAAATCACCACTCTAAAATCCACTCCTTAAAAAGTTTGAAGGAGATTTCAACTCTGGCTGTACCCAGAGTAAAAGGCTGAACAAATCCAGCATCCAATGGATATGGACAGCTAGAGGAATCTTCCATAGGCTCCCAAACTTGATTCCTTGTCTCCTGCACCCTCTAAAGATCCCAGAATTCTTGTTGGAGCCTCTTTTGGGTGATTTCAAAGCACATTACCTCACCCCCCAGGGACACACACTGACTGGCAGCTAAAACTTTCTCTTCACTCAAGTACAGTGGGGAAAATTAGCATCAGGAGGAAATCCTAGCATTGAGAAAAGCTTTTTTTTTGTGTTTTGTTTTTTTTTTTCCCTTAACACACAAAGTCTCTGTGAGAGCCTGTAGCTTAGCAAGGGTGGAGGAGGCTGTAGGAAATAGACATTTCCTGCCTTCTCCCTGCCCAGAGCAGACCTGATTTTGCATTGGGGCAGCAGAAATAGATATATTTGCATAGATATATGCAAAGGACACATTGCAGGGAAGAGGGAGTGACAGGAATCACAGTTACAGGATGGTTTTATCCTGCCCTTTTGGTATCCTTCCCTCTGTAGCAGCATGAAGATATATTTCACTTGCTGATTCTATTATTTATTGCTTATTAAAGACTTAATGTCTGTTTGTTACATAGATATAATTAATAAATAAACCTAAATATTTTTTCATAAAGCTTGGCCTTATAAAGTGCTTATTTGGGTGGGAGAAAAAAAAAAAAATAAAAAAAATTGCATTTATTTTGAAATAATTCAAATTCCAACACCTTCAAAGCTGTGGAATGTTTGCTGCCCTGTGTATATTGACAACCACTGTGTTTTGTTTCTGCTTGAGGATACCAGAAGTTTGTTGCTGTTGTTGGATAAGTGCTTCCAGTGCATTCATCTCAGACAGTATTAAGAAGGAATAAACAAGACCTCACTGAAGTTACAGACCAGAAAACTCAGGGCTTTTTTACTATATTGCCAATATTTTGTTGGACTGAATGCCAGTTTTTTACCTGCTCCTGTGTGCTCACACATCCCCCACCTGCCCTGGGTTGGAGAGCACGTTCTGCCCCTTGCAATCTGCTCAAAACCTTCATCACTTTTCTAGGATCTTGGGCTGGGAATCAGGAAATTCTGCCCACATTTGCTCTGCCACCCCCTGACTGATGCACAGAAGGTGGTTGCTCTGGGGAAATAGTGACCAGGAAGTTTTTACAACTTTGATAGCAAAATAGAGTTAAGCTCAAGCTTCTTTTGCCACTCATTGAGTAAATTCTTTCTGTCTGTTTTTATATATATATGACATATATATACACACAGAGAGATGTCTAAAACCTAACTCTGAACTTTGCCTCATTTTGCTTTTCCCAGAGGCTCTCTAGAGTACTCTTGCAATCATCAACCTTCTCCCAGATTTATGTCCAGTTCACCTCTCCCATCTTTGTAAACTAAAAAAACCAAAGTTGCTATGGAGCTTGTCTGACAGACTCCTTTTGGTAGTGGCAGCATTGTGGCTTATAATGTTTATTTCCAAGAAATGAAAACATGACAGTGTTTATGCCCCTAGACTGCAGCCAAGATTCCTTCTTTGTTTTGGCAGACAGAGGCTCAGGTTTAGTATCCTCAAGAGGGATAAATTATGGGCCTGCTGTTTTGACCCTAGAGCTAGAGAATAATGGCATTCACACCTTCCCTTTAGAGATGATTTAGCTTTGCTGTCATGTCACCTCAAAAACTCAAACACAGCTTCTGAAAAGCTCAAGGTGTTACAAAGGAGCTGGAGCTCAGGAACCTGCTTAGAAGGCCGGGGAGGGGATGTGGAGCTCTCTGGCCTGGTTTAGTTTCCCTTTGCCTCACCTTCCCATTTATTCTCAGGTCTTTTGGAAGCAGCCTATGAAATATTAAAAAATAAATAAATTAAATACTGGTTTTTTCCTCTATGTGACACCTGTGCTTTCCAAATCCTTGTAGGATAAGGCACTGCATTGAGTTTCTGACATCTCTGCTTCATCCTAGGTCTTGTGCTCTCTGTCACAGTGTAGACACATCTGTTGTGCTGTTATTCTGGTAGAATTTAAGCTTTATATGTCTAATAATCTTATATTTCTTTTTCTGCAGTACTTTGGGTGACAGCTCCATGATTTCAGGCCATGTCTGTCCCTTCTCAAGGGAACACTTCTCAGTTATGAAGAAGTGAGCTTGGTGAGACCATCATGAAATGCCTGGGAAGAGGAGCAGCAAATGGATGAAGAAAGAGCTGATCCTGGTTACTAAACCAAAAATTACATGGAAAACATGAAGGCTGCTAACTCAGATCCTTCCAGCTCAGTATAATTAAAGCTGCCTTTGCTTTTTCTGCTTCTGTGTTAAGCCACAGGCTGAAATCACATAACCTTGTGATATCTTCCTTGCCATCAGTGGTTTTTTTTTAGCCAATATATTGCCCTTGCAGCTCCCCCTCTAGCTGAGTGGCTCGTGTGTTGTGCTCTCTTCAGAGCATCATCCCTAATTTGTTGCTGCTATTGAGCTGCCTCTATCTGTGAAATATCTGAGCTCTTTAGGAATGTGAGTTAATTGTCCCAACTCCCCGGTGGGGCAGTGATTTCCCTGCTAATAGATTAGGAGCTTGAGCATGGGAATGTTATCAAAGACCAGCTCCCCCAAGGCTCCAGGTAACACCGGGATCATGAGGCTGTTGGAGCACATTCCTGTTGGCATGAAGCTGAGAAGAAGCTCCTGTTTGCTGCTGCTCCAGAAAGTTAAGGACACAAACAGCAACCCACAGGGAATAGTTTGGGCTGGGTAAGTTACTTCACATCCCACCAGAGTGTGATAGAAGTGATTAATTTTCCTTCTCCGTTTGTTCTCTATTGTCCAACAAGTTAGATTAATAATCAGAGGTATTCAACATCCATCTCTACAATTATGGTTATTAAATTATACACATTTCCACAGGTAATTATTTTTTTTAATCCTAATACTTCCTCAGAGCAAATGTTGTGAAGTGAATGAGGAAAGAAGTGATCAGGTAAATAAATTAATCATAAGGGTCAGGCTACTGCCCACATTTCTTAGGGTCTCCACTCTTGTTTTGTTCAGTGCTGATGCTCTTTCAGCAACCTGTGGGTGAGAGAAAGAAAAAGAGAAAGGCTCTGACTGCTGCAGTTCTTCTGGAGTTCAAACTCATTGTAATTGAGTGTTAATTTTTCTTAGATTAGAAATGATTAAAAAACCTGTGGCCGGGGTTGTAATGGGAGATGATCCGAAAAAGGAGGGGGTTTGCTTTTGACCCACTGCAGAATGAATTGCAATCTTAACAAAGTAAATGGCTTGTAAATATATCTAGTAATTGGGTATTAATGGAAACTGTTGTGCACACACTGCACATGCCTCTCTGTGGCTGCAGAATTTGACTGTCATTCAGAGATTTGATTAGAAGAAGTTTAAAAAAAAAAAAGGAAAAAAATAAAAATAAAATAAAATAAGTCTGGAACAAATGGAAAAACTCCTGGTTCAGAACACAAGCCAGAAGAGAGTCAGGTCAAGACTATTTTTTCTCTAGGCAAACTGTTTTCTAATAGCTCATGTCAAGGCTTTGTGTTCTCTCTAAGAAACACCCAGCAGTGGCCATTTGCAGAGAGAAGATCCAGTTCTGACCTGGTGCTTTGTCCTTCTCTGATCCAGTTTGGTAAGACTCATTAGAAAGAAGAAATTGCTAAATAGATTTTAAGTTAAAACAGACAAATATCTAGACAGCCTACAACATAACAGGGTAAAGATCAAATTCTACCCTTGCTTAAATTCAACCATCTCATTAACATTAATAGGGCTGTATGTGTAACTGATAGCAAAATTTGGCTAGTAAACCTTGAAGGACTTCAGTTTAATAAGAGATTTTTATGTCCAGGCCAGGAAAATAACAGCTGAAACTGATAAAATACAATTTATATCACCCTAACAACAGTGCCTAGTGGTAAGATATGGGTTCTTTTTTTTTTTCTCCCCTCTTCAAGTGGGTAAAGATTGTTCCCAGACTGAAGCCTTCATCAAAAGCCAACTTTTAACTGCAAGAAAAATCTCTGAGCTGGTGAGTTAAGCCTTGCAGACCTTTGATTTTTGATGCTGGAAATGTTTGCATGCAGTCACATGGTACAAAACCCACTGTGGTAAGTAAGGACTTTGTCAACGTAGCATCTTTGCAAAATTGGGAGGTAGGATCATCTCTCTGTTGTAGTTTTCTCTTTCCTCTTCAATATGGCTAGGAATTTGGGTCTTTTTTTTTTGCAGTAAGCTCTTATACTTTATGTATCACCTCCCTAAATGTTTCAGTTTCAACTCTGCAGTCCTAGATATGTTTGTAATGAAAGAAAAAAAAAACTCACAATATTTCCATGCTTTGAAGAAATTTTTGAGTTGTCCTTTGTGCTTCCACTTCTAAAATGAATAAATATGTGATTGCCATTTTCACATTATTTATTCATCTGGAAGAACAGTGATGAGGAAGATGACAAGCTGTGGTCAGAAGTATTTCCATTCACAGCTGGGGAGTCACCTTTTCATTCTGCTTCTCTGAGAAGTAGTGTATAATCATGCAATAGAAAAAAAAATAATCAAGTAATAAAATACTGTACTTCAAAAATACACTTTTATTCCAGAGGGTGAGGCTCCCAAAACCTGTGAAGTTTTATCATTCCCAGCTTTGTGCATGGACAAACACAACTTTCTTGCTCCTTCTGCACAGCTTCTGCTGGTTGGCTGTGCTTAGAGGGAAATATTAGAGCCATGAGCTATAAAACACATCCAGTATTTCCTTTATCCTATAACATGTGAGGAGCTCAGGCTGCTCTGTGACACTTCCAGCTCAAGGAGCTGCTTCCAACTGAAGGGTTTTAATTCTTCTTAGCAGTTTAGATGAGATGCATCCCTCATGTGCCCAAATATCAGAGATAAAACACTCTTGGAAATCACCAAATACAAGCTGTGGCCCTGGGAAGGGACTCCCAGAGCCCCCTTCTTTACCCCCCAGAAATTCAGAGCTTGGTTAGACCTTTGAAAGTCCAGTGCAGACCCTGGCAGCAAGTGCTTTGCCATCAATACCTGCACCTAGAAATGACACTGATAAATACTTGGCAATGTATATTATGGGGTGTCACTGCTACACAAAATCAGCTGCTTGCAGGAGTCCCAAAATCACAATTAAAACAAAGAAAACAGAGTGGTTTGGGTCGTTTTGTTTTTTTTTTTTTCTGTGAGCAATAGGAACCAGGTACTTTAGCAAAGCAAGATAACTCAAGAGCTGATGAATAAATAATGCCAGTGGATGAATAATTTAAGTGCAGTGTCAGATGCCTTGAACAATCTTTATCCTTGGAACAATAAAACGTGACCACGTGCAGTTTGGTCGTGGGCTGTGCAGAGGGGCTGGGTTAATTAACTAATTAACTAACTAACTTCAACACCCTGCTTTTGGGGAGCTGGCCTGGCAGTCTTCAGAAGGTGCTGAGCAGTAAGGATCACACACAGCACTTGTCAGGGAGCCAGAGCATTAAGCTCCTACCCTGAAGTTGAGGAAGGACACGTGGCTTTTCCCAGGTTATGCTTTCCCTCAGCTGCTGAGGATGGAGCAAAATGCTGTTAGGTGAAGCTGATTAAAGTATTTCAGCCATGCAGGGAACTGTGGGGACTTAAATTGCAGCTGATGGATAGGTAGGAAAAAGTTTTTTCCCTTCCTCAGAAGAGGGATGGGAGTGTTTCACACCACAGAGGAGCCTTTGGCTACTCTTTATTTAATATAGCTCATTAACATCCTTCCTTCAGGTGTTTTCAGTAATTGAAAAACCCAGGCTTAGGCAGCCCTGGTGCAACCCTCCCTCCTCTGGGTACATGGTGTCCTTGCTGCTTTCCAACCCTGCCCACCACACCAGGTTTTCCCTCTGCAGGGAATGTCCCAAAGCAGATGCTTTGGCATCCTTGGTGAGTCCTGGGGTGGCTTTGGAGCAATGGGGTTGGTTTGGGGTTAAAGGAAAAAAGGGGTTTGCCTGTGACAGAGAAAGGATTGCTCTTGTTCACTTTATTATATAGTTTATTTCTTGAGGACTCTTAGTTGAAAAGGATTTTTTAATATATATATAAATGGAAGCTCTTTTGAAATGCCCATGAGGAAAAGGTTTCTCTCTTGCTCTTTCATAGTGACCTTCACCCAAAAGATTTTTGGGGTGGTTTTTTTAAGGTTATTTGAATGATTCAAGAGAAAAGTCTTCTTTTACTCTTGGAAGACATCTTGTGAAGTAAAACCTGTTGTAGGAAAGCCAAATTCAAGATGTGTAGTGCTACAAAAGGATTTATTTCTGAATATAATATGGGAAAATGGGGAACATAAGATCTCTTTTTACCTTGGTATGGTCTGGAGTCAACCCATGCTTCAGTTTTTACAGCATTAAGCACTTTGGCAAATACTCTTTTTGGCCTTTGGCTTGGACTGTTCATAAATATCATGAAAGACAGGAAAGAGAGATGCTTCTGGTGGAGAAGACATGAGATGATCCTCACCAGTGTCTTGACATTCTCATGATGTCTGTTGAGATCCCTTGTGCTGTGGTAATGTTTTTAATGCTCAGAATGAACATGTCATCCAAAAAAAAATCATCTGCATGGTTCATAAACACAGGAGAAAAGTAGGATAAGTCACATGCAGTAGGTTGGGGAGTGGCAAACACCTTTTTTTTTTTTTTTTTCTAGTTTAATTTTGGCTTTTATTTCTTTTCTGTTTCTCCATTTTGCACTACAGAAAACTATGGATTATGGGCCACCACAATTAATTTAATCCAGACAAGTGCCACTGTTCATTTATATTTACAAATACCAAAATACAAATGCAAAGCCAGTCTAACTCCATTTTTCTTTCTTTTTATATTGCCATAACAATTAAAAATTCTGGATCAAAAATGATGGGAAATGCAAAATGCCAATTTTTCAATGAGTTTCATCTTAAGTTTAATTATGTGGACATCAGGAGGTTTATCACTTGGGACAGAGCCTGCCCTGGAATAAAAATCACAGATACTACAGCCCCTTCACTTACTGTGCTCTCAAACTGATAATTCCTTTTGTTGTTGTTTGAAACACAAGATTTAGGAGTTGTTTGCCATTTACTTTCTTAGTTTTGCCACAGACCTTTGGGAATATAATAATTTAGGATGAGGTTAATTTCTTGGAACTTCAACTACCTGAGAAAGCATTTGGTCTAGTTATCTATAACCTCTATAGATTTTTTTTTACCTCTATAATCAGTTTACCTCTATAATGAGTGGGGAGGAATTAATCATCTCTTAGGATGTTGTCTGCCTTTTCACATATCATAGGCCATTCCCTGAATAAATTTATATTCAAATCTAAGAATCAGGTTTGACCTGTAGCACATGTTGTAGAAAGAATCTGTCTTATTAAAATTATTAATTTTAATTAATAATATTTTTTGATGGAAGGAAGTCAACCTGCAGGAGTCTGCAAAGCAAGTTTAATTAATGAATTAATTTTTTTTAATCACCATATTTATAGTGTTACTGTATTTTGGGTACTAGTTGTTGGGTGCTGCTTTCTCTGTTTGAAGCAGCATTTGGAGTTTTTAATCCATGTAGTGTGGGGAGGGTTGATTTCTCTTTACTGTGGTTACTTAAAATATGTGGAAGGAAGGTAGATGCTTCACTGAAGTGTTTTACATAAACACAGTATTACCTTTATCACTTATAAACTCATTTAAAATATCAGGTTTCTGTGATACAGTTGGGTTTACCAAAAACTTATTAATTGCACTACACCTAATTCTTCATTAAATTGTGTCCTGTATCAGCCATTACATGACTTTGAGCTCAGGCTGACACACATACTCAACTACTTTTCCTTTTATACAGGTCTGGGGTATTTGATTTTATTTCATTTTAATCCATTAGCTTGCTTCTAGTGATGTCTGTATTACCACATGATATTTTATTTTTCTTATTATTTTTAAAAACCCCAACCTCTTAAACTTTCAGCAGTTTTCTTGATCTATGTTTTCCAGTTTTGTATGGATTCTAGTTTCTTATTTATGTTAATTGCTGCCAACCTTTTCCTACTTGAAGATCTAGATGAGAGCCCCAATTAAATGGCTTTATAAACATTAAATATTTTTGTAAGCCAAGCCTTTCTGGTGAAACTTTGGGTATGCTGGGACTACCTTCCCTCTGTATGCAGGCACCTTTCTTTACATTTCACAACTTCTGGCAAAGTGGGAAGTATTTAGAAGCCCAGAGGTAGAAAAATACAGGAGAAAATTACATTTCATCCCCATTCTTTAAGTGTTTTGTTAATATTTAGCACCTATTCATTTGTGCTTTTTCAGTCCAGAGTTGCTGACTTTTCTTTAGAGGATCAGAACTGAGGTACTTGGCTGTGCAACCTGCTGTTCAATTGCTCTTTGGTAACAGGTTTCATTCAAGATGTGACTTAAACTCTGCAAAATGTGCAAGAGGTGAAAAAAAAAAGTGGTTTAGTTGGTTGGTTTGTTTTTAATTTCCACTAAAAAAAAAAAGGTAAAAATATCATTTTGTAGTGGGAATGGCTGAAAACACAGAATGTTTAGCAGCATTGTTGCTGCCTTGGGGCTCTGTTCCATCACCAAACATCCAAGAGTTCCTTGACACATCTAGATTGAAATGAGATGTGTGAAGGATCTTTAAGGACACTTCTTGGGCTTGGGCAGAGGAGGCCATAGCAGGAATGCAGTGTTGCCAGGGTGTGGGGGGTAAAGCAGCCAGGTACTGCTAACAGGTCTCTGCTGCTTTAGGCCCAACTCACTTCTGACATCACTCCCAGGACGTCTAAGCAGGGATTTGGTGCTGGATTACTGGGGCAACACCACACTTGGTCATGGGTGTCCCTGTAACACAGATGTTGAGTGATAAGTGCCCCTTGTCACCCTTGGCACACCTGAGCTACAGCTCCAAACCCCCTCCTGTACCTCATCCAGAAAGGCCCAGGCCTCCACTGCCACCCCTCTTCCCTTGGCTGAACCCAGGCTCTGATCTTTTAAATATTAAAACAACACAAAGAGGTAAATCTTCTTAACAACACAAGGAGAATTAACCAGGCAACTTCCCTGGGTAATAATGGAAAGTTTTGTCACTAATTCCCTGCACATACTGTGCGGAAAATGAATCCCATAAAATACAAATAACTTCTCCCCGAGCACCTGTAACTTCTTCCTAATATTTAAAATTTATTTACATTTCATTTCAATACATTTTAAAGTTGCAGCACAAGCTCTGCCTGCTTGCATGGCTTTACTGTGTGTATTCCAGGCTGGTTCTGGAATAAAATGCAATGGCAAATTAAAGAAATAAACCAGTTTTGTCTTGCAACTTCCATGGTTTCTCCTGCATCCTGGCCACTGATTTACCTGGGAATGTTAAGAGTCTAAAAACACTTGAATCCCAAGTAGTGAAAGTTCAGAGGAAGCAAAAGAGCAAATAAACTGCACCATACCTCTTGGCCAGAATAATTGATGTAAGATTACAGGTATCAAGTCAGAGTGTACCTAAGTATTCCAGCCAACCTGTGTGTAAAGCATGAGTAGGGAGTGTGTGCCCAAAACATGCTGAGGTCTTTGTTCACACCAGCACTGCTTACACCAAGTGAGAAAATGGCTCCTCACATTCTAGGATGGGTTTTAATCTTGCCCAGGGTGGGTAGGCTTGGACTATTTTCTTTGACCCCTCTTTTATGTTGCTTTCAATGCTCTGGTACAGAACCATCCCAATATAATTCAATTCACTACTACTTTACCCTTCAGTTAGAGCAAACCTACAGTGAGCACACAAAGGCCACTGTGATGGTATCTTCTTTGATCTTCAGCTTGCTCAATCTACTTCCTACTGTGCTGGCTCACAATTTCATTTTAATAGTTAAGTAGTTTGGACATCATTAAAAGAACTGTGTCTGGAGGCAGTGATATGGCACTGATCAGTTTGTCAAGTAATTCCATTAAAAAAAAAAAAAAAAGTTCACAGTTCTGTCCTGATATGATGTAGAGAAAATGTCTCATTAAAAACAACTTTTGTAAAATACTTTCACCCATTTCAACTTAAAAAAAAATGAGGATAATTTCTGGAGACTAGCTCTTTCCAGTCTAATACATCATCTTCTTTTAATCTCCACTAGTTTCTGCCTTTTTTCTTCTTTTTTTTTTTTTTTTTTT
>VYZU01045328.1:30821-66079 GCA_013401355.1 Ceyx cyanopectus | reverse complement strand
CTTTTAATATATTTATATATATTTCTTTTAATATTTTATATATATATTTACATATATATATTAAAAAAGACATAAATAGTTCATCATGCTTTGTGTTATAGTGGCCAGGGTGGGGTCAGTGGCATCTCCACAACCAGCTCTATGTGTTGGAGATGAAGGTGAAGCACTTGGAAGGAGTTAAGTGAGACATCTTGTGATTAAAATCAAATCACTCTGTTTTTAAAGTATTTTTTTTCCACTGCTATGAAGCAACATTACTTCAAGATTTGAAAGTGAAAAGATCAACCAATAAACCATGACCTGTGGCCTTTAACCCCAGCCTTGTAGCTATTCTGACTCAAGCAACCCTCAGTTTGCTTCAAGCTCAAGTGCTTTAAATTAAGCAGCTACAGCAAAATTAAGTTGTTTTCTTGTTTGTTTTCTGTTGTTCTGTGTTGGTTTTTATTTTGTTTTTTAAACCTGGCAATGGAGCAGATGTAATGACATTTCGAGTTGTGCTGTGAGGGCGACACTGGGCACCAAGTTGTGTGCACTGGGAAGGGGAAATCACAGAATCACAGAAATTAGGGGCTGGAAGGGACCTAAAATCTCGTGTGGTGGAGTTTTTGGGCAGGGCTATCACTCAGCAGAAGGAAATGAAAGCAGACCAATCATGTTCAAAGATAATTATGCCAGTTTTTCAACCTAAATACCTTGGAATCTCCAAAAGACAGCTCCTAGACAAAGGGGCCGCCGGTAAAACTCCCCGCGATAGATTTCTCCATTCGTAATGACAGGAACATCTCTCTCAATATTACTTAGCTAATGAAGGAATAGATCTGCTGTGAAGTTCCTAGGAGGCTCATTTTCTTGAGTACAGTAGTAAAAGTTAGCTGATGAATGACCTAAACTGCTTAATGTTTCCACTTATAACTTCTGAGCAGCAAGGCATAGCTAGGAGAGGACTGAAGGAGTTATCCTCAGGAGGCCTCAGTGTCCTTGTAGGTTGTCAGAGTCAATGAGCCAGGTTTATTTCAAATGGCTCCTTAAATGAACATTTATTTTGTGCCAGTAACACGTTTTTGATTAACAGCTCCTTTTGACTAATTTGCTTCCCAAAACAGCCCAATAAAGGACTCGTTTAAAACATAATTAAAAGCATGTTATTGCTAGTAGTTAATACTGATTAAAACAGGCATTAAGACAATTATCGTTGAAGGAAAGTAAGCACCCTGTAGTTAGTATAGAATCCATTCTCAGAGTTTTTCTGCATTGCATACAGAAGTGGGCTGCCTGCCAAACACTCACAAGTTCTTATCCTGCACCTCATGCTATCAAAATTGGATTTCAATTAATATTTGTAATGGACAAGCAACCCTGACAATATTGCCACGAGGTGTTTGGGGTTTTTAAGAGCACACGCAGGTCAAAGGTAACTCTTTCTCCTAAGAAAGAAGTAGACACTAAAAAAAATATGATTTCTTGACTGGAATCTATCTATTTTTACATCTTTATTTTGTGCCTCTGCAACTTTCCACTGTAAATTAAAAGGACCAAAATGCTGACTGGCAGAGGCAGCATTTATGTGCAGAAGTGAAAGTTCATCTGCAAAGTGGAAGGTTGGGTTTTATGGGTTTTTTGGGTGGTTTTGGTACCTGAGTGCACAAAGTTTGCTGCTAATATATCTTGAATTCCTCAGAATAGTAGAAATAATGGCCTGGTTTTATTAAAATAATGGAATATTTTTCCATCAGAGTGAAATACATAATTTTTAAGAGCTCGAATTAACACCCAGTAGCTTCTTTACAGCGACTGTAGAGAAAATAAACATAAAAGTTTGTCACCACTCTTAATCTTTATGTGAAAGTTCAACTTGCCATTTAAGATGCACATTTCTGTTATGAACATTTGGATTCCTTCATTTCCCAGCTGCATTCTAGTTTGTATTGCAATTTATAGCAAAGAAAAATGTATGTCAGGTGGAATCCATTTTTTTTAATATATTTAATAACTTGGTAAGAATGGATGGAGGCTTCTGAGGTTATTTTTAAGCTCAGTTGAGAATTTTGAGGGACTTTAATGAAGGACCTGATTTCAGCATTGATTTCATCTTTTTCTGTCTTACCTCAGTATATTAACATTAGAGTGACCAGAGTTATTGTGCAATCTCTTCAAGATGGACTAAAGGGATATTTTTTTTTTCCTTATTTCTAAACGTGCATGATGTGATGTTGGGGTTTGGATTTTTCTTTGTTTAAAGGGATGCAATGAAAACCTTCTCAGGGTTCTTTAGCACACAGCCACACACCTTTGGCTGCTCATAGCCCCAGTGTGTTCCCAGCCTTCACATTATGCCGGGTTGATGAGGGGGAGCTGTCAAGGATCTGACACCTTCTCAGGGGCCAAAGCTTTGACTTGGAGATAAGTGCTGTCTGCTGTGCAGGGAGCAGAGTGAGACCAACGTGTCACAGGAGCTTGAAAGTCTGGTGTGGGCTTCCAAGGCAGGCATGTCATTTGCTGTCACTGGTGTCTGCCTTAACGAGGCTCTCAAAGCAGCCTTCTAACAGCAGGCAGTTGTGGTGGGTCCAGCATCTTCTGGATTCCAGGTTTTCACACTAAGGCCAGCTAAAAAAATTAAAGGATTGTTTCTCTTTTTCCTCAGACCTTTGCACTGCTAGAGACCAAAGCAAGAGGAGCTGAGCAAGCACAAGCTTGACAGGGTTGGAGGATACCACGTGGATCCTGAGCCTGTGGCTGATACCTTTGCCATGGGGCAATAGCTGGAGATGATGTGGAGCTGCTTTCCCCCATCCTCAGGTATTTCCAAGAGGAAGGTATGAAGCTTTTGAGCTTGTGGGCTGATGCTGAAAACACACCATGTGTGAGCAGTGGGGTTTGTATTTCTTTTTGTACTCAGTGTGTGTCACCCTGATGTCCATGTGCTCAAAGGTGCCAGGATCTGCCCTCCCCCAGCAGTGTGGGAGCCAAAGATACTGGTATCTGGGTGGAACCTCTCCCTGAAGCCACCCCACCTATACCTAAGTCTCTGATTTAGTCTCTTTCCACCTCTGATTAGGTGGAAATACAGAACACTTTGTCCACTGCAGAGGAAAAAAATTAACTATGGCATTGAATATAATTTAAATCCCATAAATCTTGGGTTTTTTTTCCCCCCCATAATTCTTCAGCAAAATATCAGATGTGTATGTAATCCTCTCAGGGGAACTAACATCTCTCTCAGTTTATCAGCTTTAATTAAACTGTTAGTTAATTCTTGATTCTTGGGTGTAAAGAAGGGGAAAATAAATCATCTGAAATTATTCAGTTACTATAGTTTAATGGATTTTTAACAATTACAGAATGAAAAGCAACCCAAATAAATAAGACAGTTGTTAAAACTAATAATGTAACAAAGGTAAAAAGACATCCCTGTAGGCTAGGAGAAATAAACAAACAAACCCCAACCACCCTACAATCAAAGACCAGCCAGCTCTCTTGTTTTCCCACTAGATGGTCTGCCTGTTAACAACCCATTTGCAGGAAGATCTGAGGAGTGTGGGGCAGGAAGGGAGGAAAAAGTTGACATCAAGGTGATGGAATTTGGATTTAGTTGTGGAGTAGAGGTAAAATTAAGGGGTTTGGTAGTGAATTAGAAAAGATGGATTGTCACAGTCCTTGTTCCTTGGAAATCATGTTGCTGGTGCAGAGCTATCAAATGGTGACAGCCTGGGAATTTAAGATTTAAGAGACATCTCTATCTGCCACCAGCAGAAGGTGCAGAGCTCCATCTGGCCTTACAATGGGATGAGGATAACTCTGTGAGGGAAGGAATGAGAGGGAAAACAGCAAAGCTAATTGCATTTTTCCTATTTTCCCAATCAAGACCCTGAGAGCTGCAGGAAGACAGAACAGAGTGGGGCTGTGTTTTCTAGTGGAAGGAAAACTATTTGAGCTGTGGACTCAGTGGAATTGCAGATGTAGCAGTGTGGTGGAAGTGGCCATGTCTCTGGATGCAGGAGCAGAAGCTCTTTTCCCTCAGCACTGCCTGGCTGGAGAGTGAGTTGAGCAGGACTGGCAGAGGTGGGTGCACATGGAGGAGCCTTTCACTCACACCATGAGGCTGCCAGAGAGCAGCAAGGTGTAGAAAGCACCAGGACCCACAGCAGGCTGCAAGGATTGTCTTAGGGATGCAAGAGAACTGGGTGAAATTCTCTCTGAGTGCCTTGAGTCAGAAAAAATAGAGCCCACAAGCAAGGACATGGACAGAGAGCTGTGCACAAACCTTTCTACTTCAGCCCTGCCTTTCCTACTCACTTTGAGCTCTCTCTATTTGAAAGTGAAATTTCTAATTTTATTCAAATAAAGCCTGGCTTTCTTGTGTTTAAAAGGCTTTTGGTCTTTAGGGATCTCACTGTAGGTGATGGCTTCAGCAGATCCACTTCAAAGCTTTGGCAGATTCAGTGTCCTATCATAGCAGACACTAATTAGTGAAGCTGGGGGTCAAATTCCTGTGGGATACAACCCAAAGGATACAATGCTATCAGACTGGAATTAGTCCACTAAACCAAAACTGGAAACCTGCATATGCAGGTCCAGAGCAGATTTTCCAGTCAATTCCAATAAATGCAGGATTGGGACTTAGAGGAGATTGGAAAAAATCTTGTGAATATTCTATAATAAATAAAGGATTCTAGGAGGAGATAATTATGTATTGATAATAAGGTAATAAGAATAATTCTCTTTGCTTCATGTAAAAGAGAACAGATGTATAATGTGTATATATAAATGTATAAAAAGAGAATTTATCTTGTGTCCAGAAAGGGAGAACAAAGGAGTTCTATGTGAGAGAAAACATGGAGAAAAGGTCACACAGTGGAATAAACTCATTATTCACCATTTTAATTTATAGTATTATTGCTGATATCAGATGCATTTAGCATTTGCCAGCTGATTATACATGAAAATGAAGTGCATCCAGCTTAAAACTTTTAAAGGAAAAAAAATGATAAACTCTTACAAATTAGTGGTTTTGAAACCTTGGCTTCCAGACCCACTCAGAGATGAACTGCACATCAAAAGGTTTGAGATGTCCTTGCTGGGAGAAGCCTTCTTCTCAGTCCTGCACAGGCTGCTAAGGCTTTGTTGATCCATTTTAGGAGGAGAGTGCATTTGGAAGGAGGAATTGGATGCTGAGCTTTTGTTGTGATAGCTCTAAGACCCTGTCTTTTGGCTTGGAGTTCTAAGACTCCATTTGAACAAGGAGGGGGAGAAAAAAAAAAGGAGAGAAACCAGCAGAAATGATTCAGGTGTCAAACAAAAATCTCTTCCAAGAATAAGATTTATTTCACTCTGTAACCCCTTGCCAGAAGTTTGTGTTTTTGGGAAATGAATATTTCAGTCTTGGTGGTATTAGTAAAGCAAAACCAGCTGAGCACATTCAAACAATGGACAGAGCATGTCTCTGCTAATTTTGTGTTTTCTGGCTTTTGTCACTGTTTGTCACAACCATAATTATTGTTTAAACATGGAGGTGAACTTGCAAAGCACAAATGAAACTTTAGCTGAGAACTGCTGCATGAATTAAAAATTCCTGCTAAGTTGTGCAAAGCTGCAGCTTGGCCACACGTTTTAATTCGTCCTCATTTAGTTTTCTCCCTGCCATCTGAAATTACTCTTGCCTAATGAGAAGATCCCAAGGAAATGTTTATGTACCAGCAAAATAGAAGTGATAAGGTGGATGCTGGGGAAATGGGATGCTTCCAGAAGAGGAATGGTGATATATTGATATATAAATATTCCAATATAGCAATATAATAATAAAATATATCACTTAAAAATTCACAATTTGGAATAATGCAGCTTTCCATCACCTGTCTAATGCAGGCAGGTTAGGAGTGTTGATAATCTGCCCCTCTTTTTCCTCTGAAACTTTGGGAATGATGGGAAGAATTGGTTAAACTGTGACAGGTTTGTTAGAAGAGCTGGTTCTGCTGGAGTCTTGTACTTTAGCTGATGTGTCTTAGTGAGGGGAAAAGAAACCTTGCTCGTGGGCACTCACTTCAGTACCAGGAGACAGCACTCAGATGTCAGTGTGAAAAACACAGCCTGGAAAAGCTGTTCTCTTATTTTCTGTCCATGAAAAGAAGTTGCCATGGCCATCCTTTTCCTCTCTTTGAGTAAACTTTAAAATATTGTAAAAGAGAATCCTGAATAGCAAAAAAAAAAAATCATCTTGGTAACAGTGGGCAATATGATCTGAAGTCACTGCCATTCATATGCTCTGGGGCTCTGTTGTATTCCCTCCCTTTTTTTTTTCCCCCTGGAACAAACTAAACAGGCTTTGGCAAGGCAGGATCTTTTACCATCAAACCGTACTGAAGGCAGATTTCCCCAAAGTGCTTGCACAGCACAGCAAAGTTTCACTGTTGGCACTGAGACGGGTTTGTGTGGTACAGAAGAATTCTTATATTTGAATGTTTCTATCTTACAAGCCTTTCTGTGTCAAACTTTAAGTGGAATTGACTGTTTATCCCAGTTGATTTTGACTAGTGACGCCTTCCAGGTTGGAGGGCGCTCCCTTCACTCTGTTTCCCATCAGCACTCCTTGACTACTGGCATGTGGTGCCAATTTGTTCCTTCTGTACAGAGAAGAAAAGAAGTTTGGATTTAATTTTAAGCCTTGACACGAGGTTTAATTTGCTAAAAAGGGGAGCTGTGCCATTGTAAATCTTGGAGGAGACACCAAGGTTGCAAAAATTGTCAGCCCAATCTGTTTTGAGCACCATTTCAGTCGTTCCTTTAAAGGAACAATATTCCTTTTCACAGCTTGTTCAGCTGTAGCAAACCACACAGGTTAGCACAGAGTTGGCTGGTTATTGTACTTTTCATTGCTTTTTTTGATCAAGTTTTTAGAAGAGGGAAATGGATGTGCTGAAAAGGATTTATCAATACATTAGATAGGAAGAAAAAGAAAAAAGAGGAAAAAATATTCCGTTTCAGGTGAGTAAACCTCAAAGCACAGCAGCTTTACCAGGGAGATTCACAAAGAAAAGAGAATTTGCTCATTAGCATCTCCCTAGACACACAGAAGTGGATCTACATGGTGGATCCAGAGAAGAAAGCTGTGCTAGAACGTGGTGTTGGCACATGTAGGAACTCAAGTTCTGATTTATTACTGATGTTGAGTCAGGCCATATTTAGCTCTAAAGACTAATAGGCTCTGTGGGCAGATTCTGATCTCGACCAGGGTGATGTAAATAGTCCCTCTTCCTTTTGCTGCTTGATGTTGTGGAAGAGGAGAGGGGGTTTAGCATGAAAACTCCCTGTCTCTGCTGAGAATGTGCATTTGGTCATTGACTTCAGGCAGGTCAGGGTTTCAGCCTCTGTCCTAATTCTTTGTAAATGTTTTCTGATCCATGATGATATTAGCAGGGAAGGGCAGTATGACGTGATGGGATTTGGTAAATATTTATTTCAACCAGTCTGGTTGAAAAAGGAGCAATTTTGTAGCTGCTGAAAACAGAGAAATTTCAGATATAGCAGGAAAGCTGCAACACATGGATGTACATTAAAGCTATAGAATGTCTTGCTTCAGCCCTTTTTTATTTCACTTTATTATTTTTTTTTTTGGTAAGAAATAAGTGTCTGACCCAATAGTTCATTTCTGCTCATTTGTCACGTAGGTCCTTTTTATTTCTTGGATTAAGTGCTACAGACCTAATAAATCATAGCTGCTCTTTTGGCACCATTCCAGCTCCTGTTGTCAATCTGGGCAATGTGTAATGTTTTAAATTCTGCAAAAAACAGCAACTTGGTGTTAACTTTGTGCTTGGGACTGCCTGAGCTTACAGGAGAGTTTCCATATTTTCCATATACCTCGGGTGACGAATACAGTGATTGAAATCTCTTTAAAAGTTAATTATGATGTTAAAAACTCCTTGCTTCATTCTAAAATTGAAGGGTTATGTTATCTTGACTTTCTCCTACCTTTTCTTGTGTGAAGAAAGCCTAAAAACCTTTCAGGTGGGGGGAAAAAAAAACCCAATCCAAAGAGACTGATTCAAACCCTAAAACTCCTTTTGCTGTCTTACGTTTACTGCTGTTTCTAAGCTACATACATTTTTGTGTTATTAACATGTGTTTTCTTTTTTCTTGCTCTGCTCTGCTTGACTGGGTGGGTAGATGTATATACCCTGAAATGTTTTTTCAGTATTAATCAAATGGAACTGAGATGCAGTGTTCTGGAGGAAGGAGGAGAAAGGAGAGATGTGCTATGAACCGGCCCATTTATCACAATACTCTGCTTTCTTTTTGGGTGTAGACTGGAATGAAACAGGTCCTGCTTTGATTTCCAATGGGCTTGACATTTCCAATGGCTTTGCTGAGCACGAGGAGAGCTGCTAAGGCTTTGCCATCACAGAAGGGGATGTGGATCCCCTTGGGATGCACTCGGGGCTGGAGACTCGTGTCCGTGGGTGAGCTCCAGAGCACGTGGGGCAGCAGCAAACACCTCTCATCTGTGCAATTCAAATGGCATCACTTTCTACCTCTTAAGCACGTGTGTTTTGATTCTTTCCAGACTGAAACCCCTGCTCCCTGCTGCACCTCACAGCCCCATGGCAGGATTTATGGAGGGGAGGTGCTGGGTGCCTTGCAGGAAGCTGTGTAGCCAGTTTATCTGTGCTCAGCCCCTCTCTTATCAGCTCTGTCTCTCAGATCTCTTTCTCCTGGTAGGATAGCTGCTACTCCTGGAGGTGAAGGAGGAGTGCAGTTAGATGGGCTTCTCTCTGATTACTCCCTGTGCTTCACTCTAACTCCACAGTGGAAAGATCAGTTTAACCCTTTCACTGCTCTGAGGAGAAAATGCTGTTTTCTGCACTGCTGGGTATCCCTGAGGTCCTGGCACACACCTGGAGTGAAGGGCATTGTGTTTTCGTTCAGAAACAATGTGCCACTTCTAAAATTCAACCTGAATTGATGACATTCCACTGCATTCCATAAGGTAGAAGCCCAGAAAAGTTGACTGGCCTGGGGTTTGTCATTCCCAGAACTCAGTTTGCTACAGCAGAGCCGAGTGATGCTGGTGAGTGTTATGCTTCTATGGCAAGGGGTTTGCATTTGGTGACAGCAACCTAGGTTTTGCTCTGTGCAGCCATCTGATCTAGAACCCACCCTCAGAATCCAGTGACCCCTGAGCTGATTCCTGCAGAGAAAAGCCTGATGAGCCAGCTCCAGGGACAGGGATTTAAGTCAGCTGCTGAAATCTGGCTTGAGCCCCGGGAGCTCTCATCTCCCGCTGTCCTGCTGACAGCAGGAGATGCTCTTAGAGGGGAAGCTTCTCCTCGAAGGAGATGTCTCCAAGCTCTCCTCATCTCCCTTGTCCTCATATTCCCATTTAGGGCAAGGCAACAGCTCTGTTTGGAACTAGAGGGATGCAGGAGGCCTCGTGGTGAAGCACAACGTTGTTTACCTGCAACAACCACAGACGAGGGGGAGAGAAATTCTGTCCCAGTGTGACTGCTGGGAATGTCTCGAGCATCCTTTGTTGGTTCCCTGCAGACAAATTGCATTTGTAGGCACTGAGTGTTTGTGCAATTAATCAAGTATGCTCTGAAGCCAGTGTAATTTGGAAAGATGACCATTTATAGAAGATTCGTTGTTCACTGACCGCAGTTACAATTATCTAGGAGAACAGATAGGTCAGATTTATTTAATCTGCTTTTTTTTTTTTCCTTTGGTAAAAGCAGTATATTCTGTTAAAATTGGCTAGCAAAAAGATTTGTTTCCACGTGGGTGTGTATTTCAGCACTGCAGAAAAATGGTTATTTCATAAGCTCGAGCATCAATCTTTGGATTTACACAAATTTTAAATAATATTCCTAAGAGCCTGTAACAGGAGCCAAGAGTTATTTTCTGGTTATTAATCTTTCTCCCCTATCCAAAAACATCCCCAAACTTTGTTTAGCTCTACAGTCTCTTCAGACTGTTGATTGTACAGTACTGGGGCTGAGAATGTTTCAGTTTATGCAACCAGTCTCTTTGTTTAAATTGCAATGACAGATCTTTTCATTTTGTTTACAGCCAAATAACAATGCAAACATGTCAGGCTGCAGCCCTGGCCATGGTGTGAGGTCACTGCAGAGGGCAGGCACCAAATTGATTTCTTGGTCTTATCCTCTTAAAACTTATTAAAAGCATTTCATTGTTCTGGGCAGCTATTAGTGAGCAAAAAGAAGCTTTCCTTATTTACATAAGGATGATAGCTAGTCACTATGTCTTCTCAGTTATTAGTTGTTTGGTTAATCAGAAAGCTGTATTACAGGTTGTTTTTTTTTGGTGTGTGGATTGCAGTCGAGGGGAAAAACCCCACGTGGCACAAATGGTTTGCTGCAGACCCAAGTGCTTCACTAAAATCCTCTCATTTCATCTCTTTACAGGGTTGGGAGCTGTTTGCATGGAGCTGATGATCAACTTGCACATGGAGCAGTTGGTGCTGGGGTATTTGGTGATGCAGACATTGGGGTGAGGCAGCTTTCTGGGCATAATTAATATTAAATGATAATTTTCAAGGGAATTCTTCTAGGATCTTCAGGGTTTTCCATCTGGTGCTTATCATGCAAAGGTGTCCAGTCAGCAGTGCTCAAGCTGTCTTCAGAATTCTTCCCCAACCCCTCTAAGCACAGAGTCCTTTTGCTGTTTATCCTCAAGAAGGTTTCCTAACCTTCCTAGCAACTTCTTTCTGCTCTTCTAGGAAAGGAGAACAACTCTGAGTTGTGGCAGAATAAATAGTCTTTTGCCCTAATATATTAACACAATTTTTTCAGGTAGGTTAACCACACAGGCTGTGCTTTGGCTCTGTTTTTGGCTACCATAAAAAAAACCCAAACAAACCACCAAACAATTACAAACAAAACACAAAAATAAACACAAAACCCACCCAACCAAAGCACCTGCATTCTAAAATCCTGTTCAGAGATTTGTCAGGTTTGGACTTGAGACTTGCTGAATTTTTTCCTTCCACTGCTTTGCCTCCAGTGTGTGGAACACTGAGCAGCTCTGTGGAAATGATGCTCCTCTTGTGCTCACCCACTGTTTTCTAGTGCCCAAACCACACTGACAGCAAGTTTATACCCATTTATACCCAGAAGATCTCTCCATTTACCTCTCTGCTATCCTGAGCAGTCATCTTCCTTATTCACTGCTGCTTTGCCACACTCTTTATGGCAAAATCAGAAATGAAATGCAAAGGCTTGTTTTAAAAATCTTATTTAAGGAACTTCCCCAGTACCATTTTTCCAACTCAAGAGCAAAACCTATTGAATTCATTTATTTTTCCTACTTTCCACCTCATTTCCTTCAACTTCAGTTTCTTCTTGATGAGTGCTGTGTTTCCAATAGATTTGCATGGTTGTAACAGGGTTGACTGACACCTCCTTGAAGGAACATGTAACATTTACAGCTCTTTCCTGTTGTCAAAAACACATAGTCTAGGGCCAACATATTTTTCAGATTCCCTGGATAAATATTTTTATTTGGTTGCTTTGGGTTGGGTGTTGGTTGGTTTGTTTGTTTTTCTGTTTTTTGCTTTTCCACTCATTTTTCACTCATTTCCATTGCATGAAATTCAGTGACTGAAAGACATTTGTTCAGGATTTCTGGATATCTGACAGCCTGGGAAAAGTAGCACATCCAAATGGTCCCCTGGACATCTGGAAATCCTAGAAATATCATCTGCAGAGAACAAGTGCAGTGAGGCTTTTGTTCCCAGGAAGCACCCAAACAGTCCCTGCATGGTCAGGGCATGCATGGTAAATTGGACTTGTCCTGGAATCATGAGGGTTATGGACCATGTAAGATGTAGTGAGTGTGCACAGGCTCCTCTTTGGAAAATATGGGATAAAATGTGTGGCAACCATTCCTTCCTCCACTCTACTAAGTGCATCTTCTGGGGAAAACAACAAAAAAAATTTCTTTTTTTAAAAAAAATATATTTTATTCCCACTTGTAGTCTTAAAATGTTGATGGGAACGAGTAGCCCCAGACAGGGAGAGAGTGTTTAAAGGGTTTAATTCTCCCCTCCATCAAAACCAGGTGGAAATACCCCAAATCTCAGCTGTATTCCCCACTTGGCACCTTGAGGATGCTTAGTAGGAAGTTCTTTCTGAGAGGAGAATTTGGAGCAGAACTATCTGGCCAAGAGAAATCCCATTCCCACGCCTAGGAAAACTGGGGGCAACGTCTCAGAGGAAGTTGTGGTAAGAAAACAGAAGCTGAGAATCATGAAAGAATTAAGAGAGCACCCTCAGAAGTTCCCTATCAATGTTTCTTCTTCAATATATTCAACAAAGGGGCTATTTCCCTTCAACATTTTCAAATTTCAGCTTGCTTTCCCTTCTGAACTGAAAAAAACCCTCCTTGCACAGCTTTTAGTAGAAAATCCCTGCCTTTCTTGCTTTTTCTTTTCCTGTTTCTCAATTGGTTTAGAGAGAATTTTCAAGCTCTGGCCTAAAAAGTGACTATTAAAAGCAAGAGATTATAAAAGCAATTGTAGAAAAGTTTGGGAAGTCTCAAGTTGGAACTCTTGTGACAGCCACAGCAAAAGTCCAAGTGTGACTCTGCCACTTTGTCCTCCCACAGTGCTCTACAATGAGCAAATTAACTTAGAAATTAACTTAGAAACTCGTTGATTTCTCATTGGTACTTTGCTGATTCATGAGCATAAAATAATGAAAGGCAAAAAAATCTCACTGCTCAAATTAAGCAGTTCAGAAACTCCTCTTCTGATTAATCTTTCTTGAATTCCAGTTGATATTTCCTGAATCCTACATGTCTAGAAGTGTAAATCAGAAGTACTTTGGGATTCACTGCTTCATCTGATTCCTTGGAAGAAAACCCTTAGCAACTTGCCTCTGGAATGGAGTGGCCTGGAGCAGGCTGATTATGGGAATTTTCCAACTCAAGTTTGGATTTTTTCCTACTCTTAATCCAAGATCACAGCTGTAATTTATGTAAATTGAGAATTTTTGTTTGTATGGGGTTTTTTTTTGGTTGTTTTGTTGTTTGGGTTGGGTTTTTATTGTTGTTTCTTTGGTTTGTGTGTGTTTGGGGTTTTTTTTTGGTCTTATTTTTGATGCTTTTTATTAATGAACAATAATTACTGCAAGCATTTCTATGGGCCTGGTTTTACAGGGGTCAGAATTCCAAGGTCATTCTTCTCTTCCCAGTTTGGAGGAGAGCAGAACGTTATCCAAGAGCAATATCAACCTGAAAACAAGATTCTTGTGATATTTTTTGGTTGTTGTTTGCTTTCTGTCATTTCTTTCCAGTATTTATATAGTTTGATTTTTTTTCTTGTAGGTCCAATTAGATTTTTTTGAAACAACTGATGAAAAAAACAAAAAAGGAAATGATGAATAAATTAAATGTGAGGCACAAATGTTTTCATACTATATATTTTTATTCATCAGAGGCAGATAATTTTTGAAATGGCTCAGAAAAATTGCACTTTCTTGGGTATATTAAGGAAGCCTCCTCTATTTTAGAGTGGAACTGACGTGTACAGGGTAAACTAAAAAGCCAACATTTAAGGCAAGCTCCACTTTAGCCTCTCTGGCTACTCATCTGCTGTAATAGATGGGAATTTTCCCTCCTCTATCCTCTCAATTGTATGCTCTAAAACCTGTTAGTGTCACTGAAGATGATACGGGTGTTTCTAAGGAGAAATTTAGTCTGTATTTTACATATATGAAATGATTAAAAATGGTATCACCTTCCTAAAGTGATTGCTGCAGGACACTTGGTATCCAGTTAACTCTCCCAAAGCTGCTTTTACACCAGCCAAGGTATCATTATATGGGGAATGAAGGGGTGTCAAATAAAGCCTTGTTTGCTCAAATCAAATGCTCTGGAGGAAAAAATAAATATATTTCTAAAATAAATAGAGGGATGAATGTTTTCTCCTTCATTTCCCAAAGCTGTCACTGGGAAGATTGCAATGCAAACACTTCTGGTTGCACTCAGTGACCTTAAAGGTCCTTTCCAACCTAAATGACTCTATGGTCTGTCTTCTAGATGAAAAGATGGGTGCCTTCCAAAGGTGAGTTTTCAAATGATCCCTGGTTCTTCTCTGGACTAAGGAAAAGAGAATGGAAAAATGAATTGGTACCTAGAGAAGGAAAACATTTGCAGTTGGCCAAATGGAGTTTCCATTAGAGACGAGATGTCTTTATTTGCAAGAGAGGATAATCTTCAAATCCCTTTTCTCCATGTTCTCCACTTGCTCTGGTAGGTGGTGTGTTCTATGGATCTGTGGATCCAGTGGCACAGGAGTTGGCATAAACCATCCTGTGACAGAGCAAGGGGTTTGGTTTGAGGCTGGGGGGGCAGGGATGGCTCCTCCTTCACTCTGGAGGTCAAGTGCAGCATCACCTCTGGAGCTGGTGATTTGGGCAGGACCAAGTGATGCAGCTGCCCCACTGGTGCAGCAGATGTGCTCAGTCTCAAGATGTTTTCACTCTCCTCTGACCTGGGGCATGGGAACCTCACTGCATTTCCCAGCCCAGGTCTCATTAGCGTGATACAATGAGATTATTGAGGAATGCAGTTGAGAAAAAACACATATTATTTCTCATTTGTGCTAGTGGGTAAAAATGCCTTTTGACTGGAATTTCTCTGTGTCATTTGTCACTCAGCAGATCTGATAAGGGAAAAAAGTATATTCCATTGTTGTTCTGTTTAATGATTTTAACTAGTTGCATGCAGTCAAGAAAAAATTGGACATTTCTGCCTTTCAGCTTCCTTCTCTGGGTGGGTTTTTTTCCTTGTGTTTTATTGGTGTACCATTTTCACAACATAAACTGTGCAAACTGGCTGCTTTTCCTTGCATATGGAGCTTTTACTGGAAGTTCATGAGTGTTTTTTTTTAATGAGAATGGAAATCTGCAAAGTTTTGTGACATTAAACTATGCTCGAGCTCCATCTTTTTGTCATAAAACACTAATGTCTCTCTGAACTGTACTTTTCTCCATAGAATATTAAGAAAATAAAAGCACAACTTAATTTTATTTTTAAGCATGCTTAAATGAACTACTAATAGTTGACTGCAATATGTTGTATATCCCAAATGACATCATTCTGCACAGTAATATTTTGAGTATTGATTTTTTTTCTAGGCAAGACTTTTTCTTTAAATTCCTGTAGACTATTTTAACTATATATTCTGCTATAGTGCAGAAGATATTGAAAATATCTGGTTTGCCTCAAAACATAGATTGAATTTTATTTTACCTATAGCACTGCATAAAGTGCCAGTAAATACCACAAATGCCACCTGCAGTCTGATGCATTAATAATTACATTTAAAAGGTTTCTTATTGTTACAGTGATTTATTGTAATATGATGTGGGACTACCAATGTATTGAAACATTATGAAGCTTTTTATGAGGAATTCAGAATATTTTTCTTTTTCCTCCTTGTGAATAGATGTGAAGAAACTTTATATAAAGACAACCACAAATCCTACATGTTTGTATTTTACAAGGCTAAGAAATTGGTTAAAGTTTTGCTTTTTCATTCAAGAAAAAGGGGAGTTTAAAGCAGAATAAGATATCCTGTAAATCCTTTATTATTTCCTCTCACATAGATGGTATTTCTGGTGTTTGTTTTGTGCTTTGAGGCTTGGTAAATAGCTTGTCTGTTTTATAGGTGGTTAAAATAATTGTGTTGATAAGATAATTAATTGGGACCTAGGTGTGATCTTCTGGTATAATCCCAATTTAATGCTGAGGTTTATTTTAAACCAGGGATATTATTAATTTATACCAGCTCAAATCATTGTGATACATCAGACACTGGTAGTTCTTCTTTTCTTTTTTGTGTTTGGCAATTTTCCCCCCCCCCACATATCACCATGTATATATTTTTTTAGTGTGACAACACTCTATAATACAGATGAAGTTCAAGGCCATGTCAACTTCAAGCTTTCTATGTGTGCACTGTTCTGCTTCTCTGTATTAAATACTACCACTGGACTATTTTCACTCAAATCCTGGCCATTTGCCACCAGTAATGCAGAAAGAAATTTCATCTGCACCAAATAATTACCATTTAGCCACAAATTTATATTATTAAAATATTCCTCCAAGTCTTAAATGCAGTTTAGCTACTGCTAAATCTCCCACCAAAGAAATTTTGCCAGTTCCCTCTGGCCAAATAACAGTTCTGGAATGATAAAATATATTGGGCCTGGTTTTGCTTCCCTTCAATAGGCAAAGTTTAACAAGACCAAAGCCTGCTGGACAAATAAAAAGAACTAAAGAACTGAAAGAACTTGCAGAAAAAACAGTTTCGGGCTCCTTTAATTATCCATGGATGCCAAAAGGCACAACAAGGAGGAGATTCCCATCAACAATGTGTCAGATATATATATATATTTTATTCTACAGTGTTCCTGTCAGTAAAAGAAATTTAATATAAATTCTCTTCTCACTCTCTACCATCTCATTTAAGTGTGTAGGTGACTGAGTAAAGCACCCTGGGAAAATCAGTCTTCTCAGAAGCTGTCATTTTCTGACACAGACAAACACACTGTGCTGGGAAAAGGGCTGAGGAGAAGCAGTACTTGTGCAATTCACTATTTTTTCTGGTCTACCTGATTCCTGAGGTGCAACTGCAAGAGCAGCAGCATTACAGTGTTACTATGGGAGTTGCCAAGAGTATTTCTCCTGAGCTCGTTGGATGAGACATAAAAAGCAGGATATTTTCTAGCACCCTTTATTTGAAGGTGATGCAGAGAAGATTTATTTCCCCAGATAGTCTAGGTTGTCACTCTTAGTGCTGGCACCACTTTGCTGTGGCTGGGGAGGGTCTCCAGCTTGAGCTCTGCATTCTCTTCTGGACTCTCAATAAATCTCTTTATGGGATAATTTCCACACATCCCAGCTACTTGCCTAATGCTTGAACCTCTACTACTTCTTCTATAGCTAATCCAGATGCACTGATCCTCAAATCAACATATAAAGAACTTTTTGGGTGTGGTTATGGCATAGTCTATAGCTTTTGAATTTCTTTGATCCCCAGTGCTTTAAAAGTGGAATATTAATTTATTTGTTTTATTTTTTTTCCAGTGGTATAAGGAGGAGATAAGTGGAATTACCAAAGGGGTTGACTGCAACCAGCTGATTGTGCACCTAGCCTATCTCAAATGGTTTCCCTGCAGAAACACTCCTAAGGTGAGGAAAAACACATGTCCAAAGGCAGTTACACTGCTTTTGGAGTGAAGCAGTTTGTAAGAGAGGAGTTATTCTATAAATGATAAATAATATCAGCCAGCATGAAGTTTTATTGCCCATCTTGGTGTACACAAATCTATTTACATATATCAATGTGCAATGTAGAAATTATTTATTTTCAAAATTATTTGGCAATAAAAAGCTTTAAATTCTCAGTCCTGAAAGAGGCAAACCAGTCTTCTCATTCCTCTCACTGGGATAGGAAGATTAAGTAATTTGGGCAAAGTTTCAGTGGAAATCTGTCATGTGGAATTAAACATTAAATACCATTCCAATCTTTAATATCATGATTGATTATATTTTTATCAGCAGATAATGCACATTGTCTCAGAACTTTTTCTGGTTGTTTTTAGCAGCTGTAGGTGTATATTCTGATAACTTGACAGAGACAAAAAAGTTAACATCTTTTGAGTTAATCTAACAAAGGGATGCTGAAATAACCCGAAGTATAAACTCCTAAAATCCTCACAATGTGGGACAAGTAAATGTAACTACAATTCCTCAGAGAGTCTGGTTATGGTTGTTGAATCCCAGCCAGACTTTTCTCATGGCTGTTACTGGTCCATGATCCCCAGGCCAGACAGGAGGAGGGAAATCTTTTTTTCATTACACTTGCAGCCTCCTTTCCATGTTAAAGATTTCTGGAGAGTGGGCAGTGAGTTTCTTTAAGCTGAAGGTTTCAGTTCTTCTCAGTGCTGAGGATATTTTCTGAGGTTGTTTCCTCTCATGCTCAGGATCCTGAGCATCCTGATTCATGGAGGATGTTCCCCTGGCTGAAAACACAGGGATTCTCTGGGAAATGCACTGTTCTTTCCAACTTCTCTCTCCAGCCCTCTTTAATAAATGATGTGTTCATGATCTTTTAACATCAGTAACAATTTGTTAGTCATATTACACTGGAGAAGAGAGAGACTGGGAAGCTATCTGAACCATTTTAAAACTTAAATTAGCCACCATAAAGTGCAGAATAAAATTATAAAGACTTTCTTGTAATACAAAATTCATAGAGACAAAACTCTAATTTCCTGATGGATATATGATATTAATGTAACGGATACCTCAGTGTAGTTAAATTGCATTAAATGGTTATTAATGCTTGAATAAACTTCAAGGAAGTGGGTACTGGTTGAAAAGGGATAATATTTTGTTCTGCTAAATTATACGTTAATTGGTATTTCCTCTCTTGTAAAAGGACCTAAAGGGCTTAATAAAATATGTGGTAGAAACATTATTTTTTCTTCTTGAGATGTTAAGTCTAGAGTTTAACTGGAAACGTTTCAAATCACTGCCAGAAAAAAATTCACTGGAGCTCATGGTGACTTTACAGGACTCCCCCAAAGTAAATAATGACAGCTTTTGGTTATTTGGGAGTGTAAAGGGCAATATGCAAAGGAGGGAAAGAAAAGCTCAGAGTTGAATGGTTTGCTGCTCTGTTTTCACATTGGAATTTACACTTGGATGAAGGGAGCTGCTCCCAGTGTGATGAAGTGGGTGATGGAGGCTGTTGGCATGGCACAGGGAGACAGTTTTTTGTGGCCCATGAAAGGATGGGGACTACCAAAGGCTCTCAACACCTATTTCCAGCTAATTCATCCAGATAGCAGCAAATCAGAAGGTTGGTTGAGAAAGTCTCATTTAATGCTTCTCATTCAGCAATCTAAAATTTCCTGAAGTGATTTTTAGTCCTCCTTAGCAGAATTTGCTTCTTCCTGATTGTGTCAGAATGGACCCAAACTATTGAAGGGCTAAGTATGATATTCCCACATGGAAATATTAACTAAGTTGGGGGAAGGGAAAGAAAAACCAAACACCCTCTACAAGAATATGGATCTGCTTAGATGTATGGATTTATTGGTATTATGTCTTAAGCTTCCCTTCACTTGAACATTCAATAATAACATGCTTAACAATTACAGAAAATGAGATGTTTCCTCCTTTTCTTCTGAAGAAACTTTAGTTGATTAATGATGATTGCCTACAGATAATTAACTACATCACAGAAAGGAAGTAAAATGATTTCCTGGAGAACACAGAAGTTAGTGAGGACGCTTTGATCTCTCACTAGGCAAAAGCCATTCATGTTTTGATTGCAGTGTTGGGTTTTCCAAAGTGGATATAATAAGTTATGGTTTCTTTGCTCCTCCTGGCAACCCCTCCCCATGTTAAAACCAGACCCTGTCTTCCAGGTTTCTCATAAATGGTTTTATTTTCCAGGTGCTGCTGCCTGGGAAACACAAAGATCAAAATATCCTCACACTGAGTTATGTTTTTTGTGTCACTTAGAGCAGATCAGAGAGAAAGGAGGAGGTTAGCCAAAGTTTTTGGGCTCTGATTTGTCTTAGAAGGCAACCACGATAGTGGAATCTGATACTTTTGATGCAATAGAAATACTTTCATATTTACAAAGAATGGGCAACTTCCCATTTCCTGATTGCTGAAGGATTCAGCATTTTTGTTTCCAGCCAAGTGTGATCCTTTTGGTAGATTGAATTCAGGGTCTGGCCACAACTGTTTCTCTCACTGTGCAGTCTTTTCTTAACTTCCATTCCTTTTCTGCTTATTTTTCTCTGAGACACCTTCAGAAAGCCTTTTATCCAGCTGTGCTTTGGGGGCATCCTTGCTCTAAATACTGGCCTGGATCTGGGTGTGCTGAAATAGTTTTGTTTTTATTGGTGATTTTTATTTTGTATCCTACTCATCTTTAGCTGAGGTGACAACATGACATGGCTCTTAAGGATATGGGTTAGTGGTGGTCTTGCCAGTGTTAGGTTTGTGATTGGACTCAATGATATTAAGAGTCTTTTCCCAACTTTATTATTCCCTGCCCAGTCCATGGAGTGATAATTTGTGCTGGCTGTTGCTTTGTTAACTGGGTTTATTTCTGCTTGGACAAAAAAAGTCAAGGAAAATTCATTTTACCCTTAGAAATATTATGGGTTTTAATATGAAAGACAAAAGGACAACTTAAATAGGATGACACCCATGTCTGAAATGAGAAATAATGTGTGAAATTCAATGAAATTCATCTGTGTGTTGCTTTCTGAGCTGTAACCTGTGTGCTCTGCAGCCATTAACATGCCTCACCCTAAGGTGAACCCTGCCTTGCAAGGCACGTGATGAGGCTTCTTCTCCTGAGCAGAGGTTCACAGCTTGGTCCCAAAGGAAACAATTCCCTTCATTATCATCTGGGGTCCTCATCGTGGCACTAGGTCTGCAAAGGTGTGTTTGACAAGGGACTGCACTCAACAGTTTCACTCACACAGGAAAAAAAAAGAAAGGAAGATGAATAATTCCCTCTGCAACAGGGTTTCACATGAAAAAGTCTGTGACCTGACTTATCTGGGAGGTCAGGCTAGATAATCCAAAAGCTCCCAGAGGGTATTAAAATCTAGGTATCCTTAATAGAGAACCACTGTGCATCTCAGGCAGTATCAGGAGATGTTGGAAGTTGCATCCATGCTTCTGTGGGGAGAAAACAGCTGTTTTGGGGAGTTTTTCCCATTTTCTCTGGAGCAGAGGGAGCTCAGAACTAAGAATTGCTCCACCAGGGAGGAGTGATTTATTGGATGATCTCTCTGAGCTCCCAGCTTCTTCCTTCCCAGCTTTCAATACCCTGCACAAGAATGGAAACACTTTGTGGGCTTCATCTTAATAGGGACTCCCCCACCCCAAAACAAGATCTTTATCCCAAGATTTTAATTAATTGCCAAAGTTAAAAATAAATCGTGCTGGAGTACCATTGATAATCCTCCTAGGCTGGCTTTCATTCATGTTAATGTGTAATACAGCCACAGTAAGATTTAATTTTAACCATAATTATAAAAGTTTGAAATTAAATCTTACTAGGGATGTGTTCTCCATTAATATGGACAAAAACTGATCTGGGAGGATTATTATGGGGGACACAAGAAAGATTTAATTTTTAACTTTTATAATTAATTCAAAAATGTGATAAAGGATTTTGTTTCAGGGGAGGGGGGGAGTGCTCTCCGGACCACTAAGACATCCCAGCAGTCTTTCAGAGTCATCTTAATTACAGCCACAAAGAAGTATTTGTTAGAGAATAGTGGTCAGGAGCTCAAACTGCTGCTTTTTTATCCAGGAAGAAATGTGCAGGCACTTTGGAACTTTTGCTGAAAGAAGCAGTGCAGTGAGGAATGAGCTCAGAGGGAGATATATAACATTTATATATATAGTATATATGAGATATATTTCTGTGTGTTTACATATATTTACAAATACGTGAACTCAGAAACACACAAATATCTATAAATGTCTGTATAGGTAGGTAAATATACAGGTATTTTAAATACATACATGTATGTACATATGCAAAACTAGCACCAAAAATGGATTTTTCTCCCTATTTCTAATACTTCATGCACATAGATCCACAGAAATGCACACTAACATATAGACAGCTCTCAGAAGAAGGGCAGATAATGGCAATAAGACAAAAGGAAGATGAATGGGAACCATTTCTTTCAATAGTTGCAATTGTATTTGGCTGCACTGAGTTTGGGCACATTTGTCACGCTGCACAGAGGGCAGAAATCAAGTAAATTTACTGAAATGTTCTGATCAGGTTATGTCACAACAAAAGATGTATGAAAAAGATTAAAAGGAATCAAGTATCAATTCCTCAGGTACACACTTAGGAACCAGCTTCAGCTTTAAATCACAAATCTTCTCTGTAAGAATGTGTCCTGATTTCATATTTGCTGTATTTTAGTAAATTTACATCAGATTTATACAGTATTCCAGTGCAGAGAGGTTGGGTTTTCTTTTTTTTTTTTTTAGTTCAGCTTTTTCTTTTTGCTCTTCTGTTTTATATTTTTCTTTACTTTCAGTGCTGAAATTCTAACATTCAATCTGAAAATTAAAGAATCTTTTCTTCTTATGCCAAGAAATAAGATTGAGTCGTGAGTCTTGGGGAGGATGCACAGAGTTCAGAGGCAGGTTTAAATCCTTATCCTGGTAATTCATCAGTTGGTGTTCAGTTTTACATTAAAAAATAATAACAGTTAAAAAAAAGTGGTAGCTCTTTGGATTTCAAAAAAATGCAGATTTCTTATAGGATGAAAATGACCTCTTTTATTATTACCAGTGGTATCTTAGAGGGCTTTTTTTAGGGGTTTTGCCTAATATAATAATTTTTTCCAAGTTTAATTAATAACAAAATAAAAGTTACTAAAGTTCTGAAGTAGATTGTAACAAATCTGTTGTTAAATGAGACATTAGATGTGGTATATTATAAAAATATTTCAAGACTCTTAAAAATAGGTGGAGCACTAACTGTGTTTTGTACTCAAATTGATGGAAATGTGGAATTTTATCAGAGAAAATGTTTCCTGGTCAGTTGCCTGAGAAGCAAGTGAGAGACCATTTGTGATTAAGTTATGGGATGAAGTGTGAGAAAATATTGCCCATGCTTCCAGCAGAGAAAGTGTCACTCAAAAGGAATCCTTGGATGCCCAGGGTTACTCGTGGGCATAATAGCTGAATTTATTGAGGCCTGAGTGAAACCCAAGCTTTACATGCAGTTTCTTGGACAGGGGTAATGTGTATATTGATTTTTTTTTTTAAACCTGCTTTTGCTAAGTATATAGCTGAAAATTCCTAGTGATTTCTTTGTATTTGGTGAAAAAGAAGTTGAGCAGCATCGACTTAATCCCCTTGAATGCTGCTGCTTTCCACATTATCACCAGCCACAGGCCAGCTGCACATGCACCACGTCTTGTCCTTGGCTTTGCTCCTGCAAACCAATCCCACTGTCTGTGGAACTGGGAATAGCACCCAGGTATCTCCAGGGTGTGAAGAGACAGAGAAATATTGATCGTGGTGAATCCACCATGGAAGAACTGGAGACTTGGACTGGTCCAGTGAGAACCTTTTCTCTCCCCCTCTCTCCCTCACTCACTCCCCCTCTCTTTCCCAAACTTCTTTTTCCTCAAAATATAGTCGTGCCATAAAATAATCACCAACAAAATTAACATCTTTATCAGTCCCATTAGTTGATTTATTAGGGAGAACTAATGAATTGTTGGTTATTGTTGGTGACTGTGTGACTGGGTCTCCCCGGGGCCCTGTCAAGCAGGGGTGGCCTCTGTGGGGCGGGATTCACTTCCCGCCTTTTCCCCTGAGGGGGACGAGACACCCTAAACCTTCTGGCTATGAAAAATTCAGTGTATTTCTAGTGTATTTTAATTTTTTTAAAAAAATTTCCATTACCACAGAAAACGTGGTACAAAATAACAATAATTTGCTATGATGGCATCCATCTGAATACGTCTAATTGATGTATGAGAAGGAGAGAATGAAGCTGCACCTCAGCTCTGTGAACTCAGGAATGCATCTGGTTTATGGACAAGAAAAATGCAAGTAGATACCAGAATTAAAGCAGTTATCCTAATGGCTTTGCAGAGCTAACATTGAGAACAGGTCCTGGAAAACTAACTTGGAGCACTTGCAAGTTAGTCATTCTTTGGGTAGTGGAAAAAATCATGTGGCTCTGTCCTCTTCAACATCCCTGGATTTCCAAGAACATTCCAATTAATAACTAAAACATTCAGGGTTTCACCAAAAAAAAAAAAAGCACCAACCAATTAATTTTGGATTCCATGCCTGCCACTGGAGGTACCTTAGATAATGATTGACCATTTAAATTAGTGCAGTGCATTTTATACTGTATACATTTGGCTGCCAAAGGTAGTGGTAATTTCATAAACATACCTATTTTTTCAAATAAAATACGGTGGTAATTTCAGGAAGCCCCCAACCTCATCCGAAAATGCCCAAGTGCTTCTAAATCTTCAGCCTCACTATAAAAAAATAGTAATAATAAATTAGTAAAAGGTATTTTATTACAGGGTCTCCCCTTCTGTCTCTTTGGCTTTTAGCCAAAGCACACTATGAAGTAACAGCTGGAAATGACCTCCACTCTTTCAAATGTGTTGTTTCTTTGGTTTGGCTTCAAATTAATCGTATGTTTAAAAAACATAAAATGAATATTGTAGACATTTTTTGGTAAGCCCCAATTTTTACTCATAATGTGGCTCTTTGCCAGCACCTAATATGACATCAGAGTGATGTTACTGTGATTATGTGGTGCACATTGGAGCTGTAATCCATGGCTATGATGATATATTAAACATTGACAGGGAACTTGAATATATAATTGGCAATGACAAAAGAAAGCATGATTTAATATCTTCCATGCCACCCTCCCCACTCGAGTTGCTCAGGGTCATGCCTTCTCAGTGCATTCTCATTATTTCCAGTAGAATATCCTTGATGTTCAGCAAGTATTTATGGGAGCCTACAAGAGCCCCACTGCTGGATATGTTTTGTACATAATACAGCAGTCGAGGGATTTCTAATATGACATCTTTCTTACAAATGAAAGCCTTCAAAATAGATTTTTTTTGGTTTTTATATTTTTCCTCCCTTGTATCTAGAAGATAGGACAATGCTTAGTTAAACATGAGGTCATTTTCATGATAATATTAGGCTCCAGATAAGCTCAATATATATCATACTCTGCAACTCAACTAATCAGTGAGTGAGTTGTTTTTAACTTGTTTGCATTTGATTTGCTCTAAGAATTACATCTTTCTAAGCTCACAGAGGACCCTTTGGGTACAAACTGTCCTGTAGGTTTTTACATATCCAGACAAACTTTCCCTTTCCCATCGTGTCTCCTTGGCCTTTGTTTCTTGCAGCACTGAACAGAAATGTACTCTGTCAAACACAGCCAGGAGATATCAGACCCTTGAGGAAAGCTGAGTGCTCGTGTTCCCACGAAACCCTTCCTTGCTCTGCAGTTGTGCTGAAGTGAAGGGATCTTCCCAGCTGTTACTCTCTTCTCTTTTTCTATTTCTCAGCACCACATTGGAGCTTTCTGCCTTTTGAACCCATCTTCTTTCTGTTTCAGCAAAAAACAAGTGCCTGAACTCCTCCAGTATAATTTTTTTTGTTGTAGCCTTCTGTCTTTCTTGTTCTGTCTAAAGGAAGGAAATTTTTCTGTACCTCTACAAAGGTATGTTCCAGAAGTTGCTCAAAATACTGTTTAACTTACCCTAGGTGTGACTTTGTCATGGGAGTTCTGCATTTCTCTGTGTGCATTGTTTTCTGTACTCATATTCACAAGGGTTGGTGGTGACAGGACAAGGGGTGATGGCTTTAAGCTGGAAAAGGGGAGATTTAGGTCAGACATGAGGAAAAAGCTCTTTAATCTGAGGGTGATGGATCCCTGGAGAGGTGGTGGAGGCCCCATCCCTGGAGAAATCCCAGGCCAGGCTTGAGGAGGCTCTGAGCAGCCTGAACCAGTCAGAGATGTCCCTGCTGAGTGCAGGGGGGTTGGACTGGATGCTCTTTGGGGCTCCCTTCCAACCCAAACCATTCTCTGATTCTACTCTGTGTCTTCCAACAAGGAAGCAGATCCTTGTGGGCCACTTGCAAAGACTTTTTTTTTTTTTCTAGTTTTCCCACCTCCCTGCAGTGCTAGGGAGTTTTATTAGAACACCCTGTAAAATCCAGTGATGTATCTGGTAGCAATCTAAATTGTGATTAGCCAATGGAATTCTGCTTTTCCATTAACTCTGAAGCCCAGTGTCCCTGAGATTTATATCCCTGAATCTCTCAATTGATTTATAACCTGGTAATCCTTTTATCCCCATTTATATGCAGCATAACTTGACATAAGTGCTAGAATGTCTCCATTAATTGCATTCAAGAGTGTTGGACTGAGAAAGTGGACTTAAAACTTTGAGGCCATACTGTAAATACACTTTATGTCAAAGGAAACCAGGAGGTGATAAGTTCTTGTGTTGCTTCATCTTCATGTTCACTCTCCAGTGAATGTAAAAAAAAATAGAGAAAAATAATCTACCACCTCTTGATGCTGTATCTGGAGTTTCAGTTGTAAGAGAATCAGAGCAGTTCCTCTGAAACAATGGCTCAGCAGCAGCAGCCCCTGCAATAACCTTTAGTGGCCATGTCTGCAGAGGATGGGGGGAGTCCCATGTTACTCTTAAATCAAATCTGTGGCCCAGCAAAAGGAGTAGCTATTAAAATATATTTATTATTCATTATTAGTAAATTGCCTGCATGTGGAGTACTGTAAGAGCAGCACAACTTACAGTTTTGTTGACTCATTAAAAGTCTGTGGTGCAGTGTCCTGCAAACCCCAAATTTGTATTTATAGCATTAATTTTCCAGCTCTGTTTAAGCAATTACAGCTGTGTATTACATGAGAAAGATGCAGGATGATGGTAAATCTTCCAGGAGGGCTGGAAATTGGCTGGTTGAATACACTCCAGTCTACCTGGAGACTTCATGTGCTGTTGGGATGGAACCTGATTTAACCCAGAAATGTACAGGTGAGGCTGGGGAAGATCATGTGTGCCACTACTGAAGACGTGTTAATAAATTAGAATTCTGCATGCTCTCTGCATTCCAATTGCCTCTTTAGGAAATACTTAACACATTCAAGCCTGCCAGAAAATGAAACCCATTTAATTCCTTAATTTGGATGATGTTATGCAATACTACATCATGTTGCCTCCATAGAAACAAGGAATGGGTGTTTTCTGAAGCAGATCTTCTGTTTCTCAGCACTTTGTTAATCTGCTGGTATCTTCAGGGAGAGGATGGGAAGATAACTTTCCATCTTCTGGATGTAATGTCATTTTAACTCTGCAGGAGGAGAAAAGGAGTAAATAACACAAAAGGAGGGCCATCATTTCTGCCCCCCCCCCGTGTTATGATGATGAAGCTAGAGTGCTACAATAATGAGAAGAATTTAATGCATTGAAACCTCATTGTCAAGATGGTTATATTTCATGACAGCAGTCAACATTTTTGCCTCCCAAAGCTGCTTCAAAATCACCTTAGATGATGGAGTTGTTCAGAGAGAAACGTGTACATGAATATGTCCAGTGTAAGGGCTGTTAGTTAGCAAATAGAGAAATAAAACCAACTGACCACAGCTAATCACCCATGAGGGGAAAATGCTCTGCTGCTCCCTGGGTGTGTGGGCTGGGCAGAGAGGCCAATAGAAAGCTGGGAAATCTAATGGTCATCAGCAACAACAGCAGCATCAAAAAAAAGCTAATTATTCTGAAAGATGGCCAGCCAAAAGTCTGTTACCAGTTCCTAAAAGGCAGTTGCATGACACTGATAGAAGAACTAGGTGAAGAATGAACTACGTGTGAACATCAAACAAAAATATCTGAAATTGCTTTTCTTTGGAGTTGAACAGAATTCAGTTTATCAAATCCTTGGAAAAAAAACCAGCTCCAGAGTTTCAACTCACTCCAGTTGGAGTGAGAGCTGCTGGGAGAAAGGAAAATAGACCTGAGACTGGGTAACTGGAGTATGACCAAGATCCCCTTGTGCAAATCAGGTTCAGCTTCAACAAAAAAAACCATATTGGGATTTTTTTTTTCATACTGTAATCATAGAATAATTCAATAGATTATTTTGGAGTGAAGCAACAGAATATTTTACTGGTCCTGCCTCAGCAGAGAACAGACATTACAATAGGGTGGACAAAAAGGAAAATAAATCAAATATCACCTTAATTTTCTGAGAGCACTTCTAGGATGCTTTGTTGACCCTAAAACCATCTGTGCAGCTACTTCACCTCTGCATACTTTGGGTTTCTAGTTATTAAAAGGAGTCACACTCAGAAGAAGCCCCATCTTCTGCATTTGGTCTGTGTGCTGCACAAAAGGATTGACTGTCTGATGAAAAACTGTCTTGTCACATGTAGTAATAAAATAATATTTTTTGTGCATAACTTGACCTGTCCTAGTGAGTTATGCTGCTCATTGTTTCATGGTAACAATTTCCAATGGGGTTTTAATAATACCATCTTACCAGCTTGTACTGTGTAAGCTGTTACATTCAATTTGTAAGACAAATATTCAGGTATAAAACTAGATAATCTTTATCCCTTTAGAATCAAAAGTCACTTTGCCAAAATATTTTAACACATGAAATTGCTTCTTAAGAGATGTTTGCTATGATGAAACGACAGAAAACTACATTTTCCTTATAATTAGAACTGACTAGTGGTGCTAAGTTTTTATAATTTAAAGGTATTCTCAAATCTGACAGCTCTTCCACGTTGAATTATGCATTTCTGGCTCTTAAATAGTTCTGCTGGCATGAGACAGCTGAGATGAAGTTGTCTTTCTAAAATAATTGCTCCGTGGAGCATCCATTATACCTTCAGAAAAAAAATGTATTACTTGACTTCTACAAATTATAGACTAGCCTATAATGGGTATTTTTGACAGCTATAAGCTTTTGAAAAAAAAAAAAAAAAAAATCTGAACAGTAAAATGAGTATTGATATCACTCTGCTGTGTCTTGCATGTTAATACCAACCTTTTCTGTGCTCCTGTTCTCCAGCATGATGTCATCATCAATTATGAGCATATTGATGTAATTGCACTCATCCTGAACTCCCCCCACTGGCAGAGCAACGTGTGCATGCTGATTTATTTGTTTTTTCCACACTCGTGCTCACCTCTTGGTTCCTCTTCTTGGAAAAAGTAAGAAAAAAAAACCAACCCAAACAGCAGAGGTTTAAGAATAAAAATCCTCTTTTGAGACCATCACTGCTCAGTGCTGGGCATGGCTGTGGGTTGTTGGACTGTGCAGGCTCTGGGAGGCTGTAGGATGGTGCTGGTGGCTCTTGGCACAGTGGGGCTGACCCCAGACACAACATCTCCACCAGCAGTGCCAGGCAGAGCCTCAGGAAGGTGTTCAGGGGTCTGAGCTGACCTTTGTTGGGTGCCTGCAGCAGCCAACTCAACTCCATGGGGGTGCCAGTCTGATGTATTTCCACTTAATGCTCACTTAAGTGAGGTCACCAGTGGGCACCACATCTGCACTGGCAGCTCCCAAAGGGTTAAAAGAGGAGTTCTTGAGGTGGGGAGAAAACACCAACCAAAAATTGCTCTTTGAAAAACTGCACTTTGAAAAATTGCACTTTTTTTTTTTCCCCAAGTAAATGGGATTTTCTGCATATTAAGCATATCAATTCTGTATTTTATTCCATAGGGTTGGATCTGGAGCAGGAGGACTGATGGGAACAGATCCTCCCACGTTGCCAAAGTGCCTGTTGGTGTGAAGAGGAGCAGTTCTCCCCAGGGAATGTGTGCTTGCTGCTCACACACAGAGGTTAGTGCTGAGGGAACATGGCCATGAGGACAGAGCATGATTCTCAGCTCCTGGAAATACTCTTTAGCTTGAAACTATAATAGCACAATTAGAATATGCAAAACAGGTGAACTCCCTGTCATAATTCCAACTGAGTGGATTAATTGACAGTGAGGTGAAGCATAATAATGAGGGCATGAGGCCTCCTGCACTTGGCCCACTGCATGGCAGTGCTGTGGTCTGGAACAGCTGGGCTGGGGCTGAGCCACAGTTGAGTTTATTTGTTTGGTGCTTGAGTTGAGAAGTGTGTGTCTGAGAGCCTCCAACAGCTGTTGATCTGAGGGGAAAGGAGGAAACAGAAGGTATGGCTGGGAGGATTATTCCTGCCCTAGGAGTGTTTTGGCAGGTAAGAAGCCATGTGAGGATGTGCAACCTTAGTTGAAGAGCAGTGAAGGTTGGTCAGGTAGGACTCAAAGCTACTTTCTTTTGATTTCTTGCCACCATCTTTAGTGAAAAAATCATCTTGTGAAGAGCAGTAAGGAAGAAACAACCAAATTTCCTTTCCAAAGTCTTTCCCTCTTCACAAAATAATCAACACTCCCCAGTATTTTGAAGTGAATATCTTCAGAAGAAACATGAACAACAAAAGTTCTCAGTGTTGATAAAACCAACTCCAAAAATTCCATTATAATCTCACACACACACACACACAAAAAAGTAGTAATGGCTCAGTAATCAGTGTAATACAAACTATATTTAGAAGCACTACAATTATTACCTAATACATCATGAAGACCCTCTAGAGATGGTATTACCAGAGATTATAGGCTACTTCTGAAAGCCATTAAGGATCTATTAGTTGCCAAACTGGTCCATCCATAATTTTCAGTAATGTCCTCTCTGGAGCATTACTTTCTTGTCTTGTGATATTTGTAGTAGGGAAACTTAAGCTTTCAACCCATGACTGCTGAAAGAAAAATTAGCCTTGACATTTTGACTATTTTGTAATTAATGGCTTTATTATATTCTCCAATACAGTTATTGGATGAATTAATCAATATATTGGCTGGTGTTTGTATCTTTTGTTTGATTCAGGGGTGGGGTTTTTTCACTCCATTAGGTAATTCCTGCAGTGAAAACATGATCTGTTTTCCCATGTTCATGGAAATCTCTTGGACTCTGCAAAGTAAAAAAAAGCAAGTTAGGAATTTGGCACCAGTTTGTGAACTGGAACAAGAAAATGGTGTGAAATAATTTGTTGGAGAGTCGTGTTTTCTTTCAACAGGAACAGTTTAAAGGTAATCAAGTTTTAGAACACATGGTGCATAACAAAAGATGATTATAACTTATTTTTGGAGAAGGAATATTCTTTTGGAGCCATGATCCACCAGGGGCTGCAGAAGAACAGCCCACAGCAGGTAAAAGGGTTTAAATAGTGGCTGCTGCAAGTATCTTAAAAATGAGAAAGTATCTTAAAAATCTTTAAAATGTGGTGGGTTTTCTGTTTGGTTTTGGTATTTTCTATTTTTTTTGTTATATATGTTTGGTTGGTTTTGTTTGGAGTTTTGTTTTATTTTTAATTTAAACTCATTAAAATCATCTCAAAAAGGAAGAATTTAAAATCTATTCTTGGAGTGGTTGCACTGTTGCTAATATATAAAGTATTAACATAGCCTGTATCNTGTCTCTCTCCAGCATTTTTGGTGCCTGTGAGGAGATGATACAGAATCTGATCTTGTAGTATTTTGAGAGCTTCTTGTTTCTTGATCCATCCTCTTCTTTAAGCAAGAGAAATTTCCCATTTGCCTGAGTGTTTCTGAAGTGGTGTGCATGGCATCACAAATGCTGTGACATCTTATCTGATTTCACTCCCAGTCAGTCACCAAATATCTGAGACCACTTTGAATGTGTGGACTGAATGTGGTTTTCTATGGCTTTGTAAAGCAGATTTCTGCAGGATGATGCTGTTCATTGAACATTTCCCTCAACTAATTCTCCTTACTGGAGGACAAGAAAAATCTANCTATTCTTGGAGTGGTTGCACTGTTGCTAATATATAAAGTATTAACATAGCCTGTATCCTCCTGGTCCTGTGGATGCAGAATATTCCATACTACATGGAATTGTTGAACACCTGAGTGTCTAAACCCATTCTTACAGCAATTGTTGTGCTGTGGAGATTGCTAAGCATGCTTTAATCAACAGCAAATCATCATCACTGTGGTTTAAATCCACTTTGCAAAGGAATAAATGGCTGCAGAAGGTGAAAAGCAGTGATGACCCAGGCCCATAAGCTTTCTAAGCAACAGAATATGAGCTTTTGTTGTGGCCTGGGATGAAGAGAAGTGTCTGGGTTTTCAAGTGTGCTTTATTCTCTGCTGTAGGTGTAAAACCAGGTGAGCTGTCAAATTTAATCAGGGGATAGCAGTGTGTGCTTTGGGTGTGAGGATGATTTATCCCAGCCCTGCACATCAGCTCTGAAGCAGTGTGTGGGACACGAGCTTGTCACTGCTCTATGGCAAAGAATAAATATATAAATATATCTCAAAAAAAATCAAGAAATGTCTGATTAAGTCAGAGAAAAGTTACTGCATTATTAAAATGGGTGAATCAAATTTTTTTTTTTCCTTTCTTATGGTTTGTCAAATGTATAAAATATTATATTTCTCTTCAGCTAGAGTTACATACTGTGTAGCTCAGAGATAATCCCTATGGTCTTGGCATATGTTACTTAATTGTCTCAGAAGGAAATACCATAAATACCATGCTGTCATCTCCCATGGGCATTTGCTCATCTGTCACAGTGGGAGCTCCAGACTGGGTGAGGTGCTCTAAGACATTTCTTAAACTATGTAAATCACAGCCATTTCTCCTTCCCACTTCCCAAATGGTCAATTATGTATAAACATGTGTTAATAAAAATTTGCTTCTTTTGCCTCCGAGGTACACACCCAGGAAGCTATGTAAGGATGATAAACTAGAAATGCCATTAGGATGGGATTCAACCTAGGACATAAATTACTGATTTAAAATGCCAACAGAGATCTGTAGATTTCAGGCCCAGTGTACAAGCAAAAAAAAAAAAAACCAACCCAAACCAAAACTATCAATAAAAGTCATTAAAGAAACACAAGTTTCTGTGTTTCCTTCTTTGAGGAAACTGGTTTGGATCTACCTACTGAGAGCAAAGCAATTAGAAGCTTATGCTGAAAGTCTAAAGGCTGTTTTAACACATTTGCTGCTTAATGACCTCTGTACAGGTTGCCTTCTGAGATGCCAAAGAGCCAAAGCTGAGAGGATATAGACTGTCAACAACTGTAGTGAATATAGAATATATATATATTTATTAATATAACAGATAGAACCAGAGCTGGAGAGGCATCCAAGGTGTGATGTGCTTGTCTGTGCCAGTGATGGCCACGGGGGAGTGAGGAAAAAGACCTCATATTGCAACAGCCTGGAGAAGAGAAGGCTCCAGGGAGACCTTCTTGTGGCTCCCAGGATCTGCAGGGGCTCCAGGAAAGCTGGGGAGGGACTTTGGAGGCTGTGGGGCAGTGCCAGGACTGGAGGAGATGGATCCAAACTAGAGCTGGGTGGGTTCAGATCAGACATCAGGAAGAATTTCTTCCCCAGGAGGGTGGGGAGACCCTGGCCCAGGGTGCCCAGAGAGGTGGGGGCAGCCCCAGCCTTGGCAGTTTCTCAGGCCAGGCTGGATGAGGTGAGGGAGCTCTAAAAGAAAAAGTTAAAAATTTAGGTCAGAGCATCCTGGAAATCATAGTGTGGCATAGCCAAGGCACAGTAGGAATCCTCCAAATCTTCAGTGCAAATCTGAGAGCCTTCTCAGATTTGAGAGCCTTTCCCTTCTCTCTTTAGGAAAAAACAAAAACCCTCCACCCTGTGCAGTGTAATCTGAGGCACTTGAATTTATTACCATTCATCAAAGCCAGCTTTTGGCAGCATTTGATCACCAGCAAACTCCTTGGCCTATAAAAACCAATACATGTGTGGTTCTGTGAAGCAGGCAAGGCAGTTTGCTGGGAAGGGCTATGACATCACTGGAACAAGCCTATTTTCTTCTGGTTTTTGTTGGGTTTTTTTCTTTCCTTTGACCCAATAAAATCCTCGAGGCGCCGTTGACGTGGCTGCAGCTGAAGGCCATTGTAAAAAACCCCTGTTCTCCTGCTGCTGTGGAGTGTTGCTGAACCAGTAAAAAACCCTCTATTGCCTTGAAAAGCAGCATTTTGTGGAGGGCTCAGCTTGGGGACTGTGCCTGGGTGTTTTGAAATGAGGGAGAAATATCTGTCAGTTAAAAAGGTCAAGCAGAGAAGATTTCTAGATGTTGTTCCATTTGAGGGCTGCTGGATCTTGTTCTGAGTCTCTCTAGATGAGGAGTTTTAAACATGTCCATTGGCCTCTCTGTTCCAAAAATGCAGTTAATAGTAAGATTTAAGTTAATAGTAAGATTTATGAGTGCCCAGTTTTCCATACTCAGAGTTGTAGCAGGGAGCTCTGCCAGCTCCATACATCCTGGCTGCTCCTGTGGGGCTGGAAAAGGGATTACCCAGCACCTAGGAGTGCTCCCAACTCCATGAAGTGCTGCTAATATCTGTGCCATTACAACTGCACTTAAAATGATAGTAGTAATGAATAGCCATAATTGTATTGTAAACCCCTGATTGCATTTGCTAAAGTGTCTGTGGAGAGGAGATGTAGATCCTTGACTCATGTAATGCTATTTTCCAAACATCCATCTGTACACAGAAAACCTTTTTCTCCTTCTATATTCTTCCTTTTCTATGATCTCAGAGAAATCTTGTTCTACAACCTGTAGAAATAAGCCCTTAAAATGCAGTTAGTTGTAAGTGCAAAGAACATCTTTTCCTGTGAAGTAGGTGAGGTGTCAGAGGAGCAAACCTCCTGGTAGTTTTATTGTCACATAAAAGTGATGTCATGTAAAATTCTTAAACACTATCATCTGAATGCAACCTTCTCCCTGTGCATTTCAGGTGGGAAGGTCCATCTAATTTTGATTTTTTTTAAATTTATTTTTATTTCATTTCAAAATCACCTGCTATACTTTCTCTGATTTTTTTTTTTTTTCTTCCATCTTCAGGCAGCATTAGTCATATTGGTGATCTGATGCTGGGAAATTCATTCCCTGATCAGGGATGCAAATTTTACCCTTCAATACTTAATTATTCTCAGTTCATATTGGGCACCTGAGTTTAAAAAAGCAAAAGCAGACTGTGTGTGCTTGTGGTTGGAGATGCAAAGTGCCAGGGTATCACTACTGCTAATTTCAGTCCAGTTAAAATCTGATGAGCCATATGTAATTGTGAATCATATGCATGCTTATTAGCATGTGCTGTCTTACTAATAGAGGAAAAATGTTCTTTTTCTATATGCTCCTATAGAATTTAAAATCTTAGAAGCCTGAGGAGGGTATTTTACCACAGATATCCATCACAAGATAACCAAAGGGAAATAAATAGGGGGACACATGTTAACAAGAGTCCTGTCACTGACCCCTCTGGTTTGTTCAGTGTTGTTTCTCTAAAGAGAAAATGAACTGCTGTGGCCATTTGCAGGGTTTTTTTTTGGGCACAATGGGCAGGATGAGGATGAGACAGGATAAAAAAGTACATATTGGAAGTGAAAACATATATATTTCATACTATTCCTTTATATTTCTTAATTTACAGGTATAAATCTCATAGTATTCCTTTTTCTTTCTTGCTTTACAGGTATAAATCTCATAGTATTCCTTTATATTTCTCATTTTAAAGGTATATATATTTTGGTTTTTTTTAAATATTATA
>VYZU01045328.1:0-17555 GCA_013401355.1 Ceyx cyanopectus | reverse complement strand
ACGTGTGGGGTCTGAGATCTTGGGATGTAAACCACATTTTGCTCTCAGTGAGTTAAACTGGAGCAGCATCAGGCTCAGTTCTGTTACTCTGGGGCAGATACTGGGTGGCAGTTTAGCCCTTTGGTGACAATAAAACCTTGGGCTCTGGAAGGCAGGGTGGGTTCCCCCATCTTCAAGTGCTGGTGAACCATGGATGTTAGGAAAAGAACCATATGTAGATGAGGGCATAAATAATAGGAATGATTGTTGGGAATTGGAAAGCCATTTCTTTGAAGTCCAGTGGTTCCATTTTGCTGTAAATTTAGGCCTATTTTGTTCCTGTCAGATTGGAACTCCCATATTTTTAGATGACAGAGCTTTGAGTAAAATGATACATTTTCCTCCAGATCGGGCTGTCTGGCCTCAGCAAGTTTATTCAGGCAGTGGAAATCCCTTATTAAATACATTTTTCAAAACTTCCTGCAGTAGTGTTTATTTATAGATTACAGGGGAGATAATCAGTGCTTTCCACTCATATTCCCTTAGTTCTTCCTAATGATACCTAGTCACACTCAGTCATGGTCATGCATACTCTGTTCCACTCACAGTAAATTCCATTCACAGTAAATTTGAATTCACACTTCATAGTCAATCATTTAACTCATTCACATCAGTCACACTGAATCAATACTCTCTCTTTCTCCTTTTTTTTTTTTTTTCCCCCCCTCCTCATGCTCATTCCTTTCCTTTCACATTTACTCCTAAACATCTGCAATCACACTCGTTTGCTTGGTGTCTGTCCTCATGGCAAGAACCCAGCTGTCATGGCTTGTAAGCCCTCCATTCCTCACTAATGAAAATGGTTATTGCAGGGCTAGACAACTCCTGCAGAATCCCAGGTATTGCTTGGATTTCTTGCTGATGGCAACAAAGCAGAGGTGACGTTGTGCTCCTGGTGGAGTGGGAAGCTCAGGCATCCAACTGTGTTACCTCATTACACACAGTGTGACCTCCCCTGTGGTGTGGCTCTGTTGGCTGCAGGTTGGTTGTTTTCATCACCCTGGGGATGCACAACAATTAAGTTGAGTTGATGTTGCTTTGATTTCTTGATTTCTTTTTTTCTCTTCGATTCTAAACCAAGGTGAAATACAGGGAAGCCAGGATGGGGGGGCTGAGTGTGTTTTTGTGGCCAGAAATCATGCAAATGAGTGGTGTGGTAAGAAGAAGCAGGGTTTTAAACCATCAACAGTTACAAACTCTTTTGTCTCACTGATAGATTTGTTTGAAACCTGGCTCAGGAGAACTTCAGTCCAGTGTCTCTGGTCTCAGGGAGCTGCTTCACACAAGGCTGAAGGGTGGGCAAAAGGGATTGTAGAGATCTTTGTGCCTTCTTTTGCTTCCAGATGGCATCAAGCAACTGTTTTCCTGGGAAGGCTTTGATGTCAAAATGCTAAAGATACCTTAAAGCTCTAAATTACCCACGGAGTATTACAGCACGGAAGTCACTAGTAAGATTTCCTGCTTTTAAAAGCTGGAATGTGCCAGAATATTAATGCAGATGTTTTGAGCAAACATTGAATAGTAAAGGAGCATATTTACTTCTTTTTTTTTGTGTTGTTGCCCCCTTCCCCCCTCTGTTTGGGGGGAAATAATTAGGATTTAACCAAAGGAGACTATTGGAAACTACACGTTCATTGTGAGTCCACGTAAATAGTGAGTAAAAGGGTGAGGAGCACCTGGCCAACCTCACCTGGAATGGTTGCAGGGATGGGGCATCACCCCAGCCGTGCTGAAATTGCCAAGGCAGCACTGATGGGCAAATGTTTGGTGTGCAGTCTCCATCAACTGGCCCTTAGGAGTCCTCCAAGAGGGAAAGATGAGCCAGCCTTACTCACAGCTTACTGTGACTTGCAGTGGAAGGTAAGAGAAACTATTGCATTGAATTCATGGCATTGTGTCTGGGGACAGAGGAAGGTGTCCCATGAGATGTGAAAGGACCACATCTATCATTTGATTGGTCTAGGAGGAGAGAAAGCACATTGGAGAGAATATTATCCTAATTTCTGTCCTGAAAATCACAGGGGTAGGGACAGTGGAGCATCAGCTGCAACCTCAGAGCCACAGACCCCAAGGAAAAGGCTGAAAGGGGTTTGTTCCTTTCTCTTCCCTTGACTTTGTGTGCTTATTACTTCTCCTTAAAAAGGAAAGGAAGGAAATTCCATGCTCTGAGGAGTCACAATAATCCACAGCAGAAGGGAGCAGGGGTATGGGTCTGGATAGCTGAGGAGCTTTTGGCTGTTGGTCAGGGGGAGCTTCAGATCACAGGTACCTCAGAAGGTTCATATGGATTGAAATCAACATCTCCAGGCCAAGATGCTCCAGGAAAGCCAACAGTGAAGGGTCACCCTGTGTTCCCTAGTCTGGGAGCTTTGTAGCCCCTTTTTTTCTCTCTTAATAGAGCCTTTCACTCCCTGAAACATTCTTTTCACCCTCAGGTTTTGTTGTGGCNTATTGGAAACTACACGTTCATTGTGAGTCCACGTAAATAGTGAGTAAAAGGGTGAGGAGCACCTGGCCAACCTCACCTGGAATGGTTGCAGGGATGGGGCATCACCCCAGCCGTGCTGAAATTGCCAAGGCAGCACTGATGGGCAAATGTTTGGTGTGCAGTCTCCATCAACTGGCCCTTAGGAGTCCTCCAAGAGGGAAAGATGAGCCAGCCTTACTCACAGCTTACTGTGACTTGCAGTGGAAGGTAAGAGAAACTATTGCATTGAATTCATGGCATTGTGTCTGGGGACAGAGGAAGGTGTCCCATGAGATGTGAAAGGACCACATCTATCATTTGATTGGTCTAGGAGGAGAGAAAGCACATTGGAGAGAATATTATCCTAATTTCTGTCCTGAAAATCACAGGGGTAGGGACAGTGGAGCATCAGCTGCAACCTCAGAGCCACAGACCCCAAGGAAAAGGCTGAAAGGGGTTTGTTCCTTTCTCTTCCCTTGACTTTGTGTGCTTATTACTTCTCCTTAAAAAGGAAAGGAAGGAAATTCCATGCTCTGAGGAGTCACAATAATCCACAGCAGAAGGGAGCAGGGGTATGGGTCTGGATAGCTGAGGAGCTTTTGGCTGTTGGTCAGGGGGAGCTTCAGATCACAGGTACCTCAGAAGGTTCATATGGATTGAAATCAACATCTCCAGGCCAAGATGCTCCAGGAAAGCCAACAGTGAAGGGTCACCCTGTGTTCCCTAGTCTGGGAGCTTTGTAGCCCCTTTTTTTCTCTCTTAATAGAGCCTTTCACTCCCTGAAACATTCTTTTCACCCTCAGGTTTTGTTGTGGCTTTTTGTAGTTTTGTTTTTTTTTTAGCAACACAGCTCTTCAACCAAGATTTCTGTGTCAATTAGTGCAGTGCAGTTGGACTTTCTCTCCTCAGCCTGTGCTCAGCAGATGTTCACAGCAAAACAAAGTTCCCCCAAATATTTCTGAGCTCAGAGTTTGTATATAACTGCCTCTCTCTTTTCTTTCCAAAGGGTACCATATTAACAATTCTTTTCTCGACCAGGATAAATATTTTTTTTCCTGTAATTAACTGCATAATGGTACAACCCAGATCCTCAGAGGGCGAATTATGCACTGCAGTTTGGAGTCTTTACAGTAGCACCCACCCCTGATGCCCTAGAAATCAACAGAGTTTTGCTGGAAAGAAAAAACAACAACCCTCTAAATATGGGAATAATTCCCTGTTTATTTTGCAAAGTGGCTTGCTGTAACACGTAGCGAACACCTATTAGCTTGGCTTTGTTTATTTCACATTATTTTCTTTTTTTTCTTATTTTTGGAGCCATTCTTGGATTGAAATTTTGGTCATCCCCAGCCTCCTTCCAGGAGAAACACTGAAGAATCAAGTGCATCCCTCCTGCCTTTTAAAATTCCCCTCCGGGGCAGCACAGGCAGGCAGCGACCCTGGCTTTTGACAAACCTTTGCTGAACAAAATGTAACAAGCCCTGTGTATTTGGAGCAGCATTTTCTATTCTGACAGAGACAGCTCAGTAGCATTTGATGTCTGCTTGCTGGTCATAGATAATGGTGCATCTTGGGACCATTGTCATCCCTGTCAATAAGATGGCCTGGGGGGACGTGCAACAAAGCTACCTTTTGATTCACCGTTTTCCCTTCCTTCCCAAGACATTTGTAAGCCTGTGGTCAGCCAGGTCACTTTTATTTCATCCTGATGTGCCTTGATAATAGCATCATGTCTAACAAAAACCACGTTGACAGACCCATCCGTGGCTGTTTCTGTGGTTCCTGCCTTGTTTGCTATGCCTCCTCAATGTCAAACAAGCTTTGAAAGCCACTGATTAGCTTTGTTTGGACTGAATTTGACAAGATTCCTCTTCTTTGATGCAATTAAGCTCCTGAGGTTGGATCTTGGGATTTCAGCTAATTTTTTTTTTTTTTTTAACATTGCAGGAAGCTACCAGAGCATAGCATGTGCTTTGAGGATTTTTCTTTCTTTTTTTGTTTGTTTTGCTCTCAAGGTTGTGTTTTCATTATACCTGAACCCAAAGGAAACTTTTAAGCCTTAGAAGGAAAAAAATAAATAAATTATATCTACAGCTTTAAGCTACAAGTTTTGCTTATGTATACATTTATTTTATCATCAAATGGCAAGTTTGGCAAGTTCAGGTAGCGAATTCTCTGCAGAATTTAACTGTTCTGAGGCTGTGTGGAGCTAATCTGTTAAACCCCCTGCTTAGAAAGATGGCAAATAAAGTATTTTGCTCAACTGGCCACAGATAACAACTCACAGCCTGGCTTGCTTATTGTTTACACGAGATGCAGGCAATTTAGCATATTACAAATGGGAATTAGCACTAGTTGGAGTTTTATCTGTTAGCTAAATTGTTAAATGGTGTTAGTGTAGCTCAGTAAAGCATTTCCAGAGCTGCACCAGCATTTTTGTGTTGGCAGTCACAGGCAGAAGTTTGCATCCTGCCCCTGTAGCAGTGGGCATGAAACACACATTTCATTGGGCTTTTTTTCTCTTCCTTTGGCACATAAAGATGAATTTCTCACAGTTCATGTCATACTAGAGAAGGCAAATGGTAAATTCCCATTACAGGAAAAAAAAAAACCCAAGAAAACCTTTGATTTTTCTGTGCTCTTTTAAGAAATTTATGTTCCTTTTAAGTATATTTGATTCTAACCCTTTATCTCTTATCACCATGTCATGAGGACCTTCCCTTTGAAAATAACTACTAGCAATATATAATATAATAATATATATATTTAATATATATATTTAATGATATTTGAGGCCAGGTCCCAAAGGGTCCAGGTGGATGGGGCTCTGAGCACCCTGCTCTAGTGGGAGGTGTCCCTGCCATAGCAGGGAGTTGGAACTGGATGAGCTTTAAGATCCCTTCCAACCCTGACAATTCCATGATTATTTTGCCTTTCAAAGCATTAGAGAAACATCAGGAACTTCATGAGTGACAAAAATCCTATTGAAGAATTGACCCTTTAANATTTTTGTGTTGGCAGTCACAGGCAGAAGTTTGCATCCTGCCCCTGTAGCAGTGGGCATGAAACACACATTTCATTGGGCTTTTTTTCTCTTCCTTTGGCACATAAAGATGAATTTCTCACAGTTCATGTCATACTAGAGAAGGCAAATGGTAAATTCCCATTACAGGAAAAAAAAAAACCCAAGAAAACCTTTGATTTTTCTGTGCTCTTTTAAGAAATTTATGTTCCTTTTAAGTATATTTGATTCTAACCCTTTATCTCTTATCACCATGTCATGAGGACCTTCCCTTTGAAAATAACTACTAGCAATATATAATATAATAATATATATATTTAATATATATATTTAATGATATTTGAGGCCAGGTCCCAAAGGGTCCAGGTGGATGGGGCTCTGAGCACCCTGCTCTAGTGGGAGGTGTCCCTGCCATAGCAGGGAGTTGGAACTGGATGAGCTTTAAGATCCCTTCCAACCCTGACAATTCCATGATTATTTTGCCTTTCAAAGCATTAGAGAAACATCAGGAACTTCATGAGTGACAAAAATCCTATTGAAGAATTGACCCTTTAAGATCATCCCTCCATTCTTCTTTGGGAATCACCCCTGAGCAAAACCCAATTTTCTCTGCCTCAGTTTCCCCTTAGCTAAAAGCAGGATCTAAGGAGTTAATCTCCTGCATAAAAAAGTAATTGCATACCTGTCACTGCAAGCAATGCAGTGAGTGTGTACACTTGTAAAACAGNGGAAAAAAAAAAACCCAAGAAAACCTTTGATTTTTCTGTGCTCTTTTAAGAAATTTATGTTCCTTTTAAGTATATTTGATTCTAACCCTTTNGTGGCTTTGTTTTTTTTTTTTTATTAGAATTAGTATTTAGTTGTAATATTATGACTAAAATGACAGCCTCTCATTTTCATACATTATTGCTTTGATTCCCAGTTGTTATTTGGGTTATATTACCTTGAAAACATGTATTTATAGAGTTATAATGGCTCTAGATGAAAATGCAGCTAATAGTTAGTTACCTACTGAAGATTTATGCATTTTGCCTGCTCATAGCATATCAAAATTGCAAATTTCCTCAAGCAATTCAACTCCTTTTTGCTTGTGGCCAGGATTTTCCCTCTCCCTGCTGCACAAGGACAGTGATTCCTGAGCTGTAATGCCACCAAAGTCAACTTTGAAGGCCTCCAGAATATACTGAGGTTATAAAAAACCCTGGGTTTTATTCTTTTCACTGGTATTATTTTTTTTTGTTTTACACAAATACAGTATTTTCTTGAAATTATTACTGATTTTTTTCCTGGCTTTTCAGTGCCTTTCAGTGAAACTATCTCTAGTTCTTCAGGGGAATATTGTCTAGTTATTCTTTCATATGAAATGATTGGGTTATTACTTTTGTGTCTTTAGAATATTTCATTTTCCTGATTTCTCCCTATTAAAAAGATGATCAATTATAGCAGCTATTAAGGGCCCAATCCTGAATTCTTAATGCAGTCATTTCCATTCCAGTTCCCCCTGACAGAGATTTATAGGGAATCTTGATAAATTTCTGCTTGGCAAATTCCTGGAGAAACTACAGAAACCTGAATTAAATTAGGCTGTTAAAATAATCAACACCAGCCCCATCTTGCCAAGGAAGTGGTAGATGAGCATGTTCTGCTCATCCCAGGGCATTAATGACTAATTATTAAGCACCAAAATGGGAAAGTGCCCTGGGATTTCCAGGCACAAGAGTGATTTAGGACTGAGCCCTATTTTTGCTTAAATCTTTCTTTTTTTTCTAAGGTATTTTTTCCTCACATTTCTAATCTATTTTCCTCTCCTATGAGAAAAAATGTAGAAAAATAGATCTTCTGAAGTCCATTTTAATGTCTGATGTCCAGCCATGTGGCAGAGTGGTTGTTGCTCTATGTAACCCTATTTTTTTCCCCCAATATCACCTCAGGAATCAGGATTTCCTAGATGTAATTGTGAATAATAAATGTAGCAAAGCCTTGCTTTCAAATTTTCTCAGTTTTCTAATGACACAGAGATTTTTAACCAGCACCTTGTAGTTTAAATTCCACTTCAAATAGTATATATTCTATATTATATTTTAATTCTATCTCTATATAGTTTTATTCTTTGCTTGGACTATCCTGTTCCCCAGGAAGTGGCTATCCCCAGAAAACTTCTCAGCTCACCAAATCTCTTTTTCACCTAATTTTGAGCACTTTTCATCTGTTACCTTATTCTGCCACTTGGATTTTAAGTGTTTAAAGTGATGAACTTTCTCATTCTGCTCTGCCCCTTTTTTTGTGATTTCAGAGGAAATTTTTGGATGTTTCATAATATTTTGGCCACTTCAAGCACATCAGGAGAGGGCAGAGATGAAAAATATGGATTATTTTAGACATGGAAACATGTCTAAACATGAGCTCTCTTGGAAACATTCCCTCTAAAATCTGAATTTACACCAAGAGATTTCAAAGACAATGTATAGCAAAAGGCCTATCTTGCATAGGATATCATGGACTGAAACACAATTAAATCCAAGTTATGTAGAGGTTTCATGTAGATAGTTTTGAAATTAATTGTGAGCAGGTTTCAAATGCTATAGTTTTGAATACTTCAAACAAAAAACTTCAGAAATTATGTGCTTGTTTGACTTAAATTGCATTTTCCCTCCCCATTTCACCATTCTAGATATTGAATTGAAGAGCAAATTCTTTCCTGATCTCCCTACACAAGTGTTTTTTTCCATTTCCTATGTTCTTTCACTTTGCCTGAGAAGAAACAAAGCACCAAGGTAGAGTTACCAGCTTGTCAGGGTAATGAAGTGCTTAGTTTTCCATAGGTTTCTTAGAAGGAGCTAAATTTCACAAAGAAAGAAAAAAGTCCCCTCTAGACCAATAATTGTCTATGGCAGGAAAACTCTTGGCAGGGAAAGCAAGGATTTGTCTTGAGTTGGAATGAATTTCCTCTGTCAATTGGCATCTGAAAAAAAAAAAAATTCAGCTGGGAGAGTTAAGTGACTAAATAGTTCTCAAATGACTGAAACAAATGGNTCTAGATGAAAATGCAGCTAATAGTTAGTTACCTACTGAAGATTTATGCATTTTGCCTGCTCATAGCATATCAAAATTGCAAATTTCCTCAAGCAATTCAACTCCTTTTTGCTTGTGGCCAGGATTTTCCCTCTCCCTGCTGCACAAGGACAGTGATTCCTGAGCTGTAATGCCACCAAAGTCAACTTTGAAGGCCTCCAGAATATACTGAGGTTATAAAAAACCCTGGGTTTTATTCTTTTCACTGGTATTATTTTTTTTTGTTTTACACAAATACAGTATTTTCTTGAAATTATTACTGATTTTTTTCCTGGCTTTTCAGTGCCTTTCAGTGAAACTATCTCTAGTTCTTCAGGGGAATATTGTCTAGTTATTCTTTCATATGAAATGATTGGGTTATTACTTTTGTGTCTTTAGAATATTTCATTTTCCTGATTTCTCCCTATTAAAAAGATGATCAATTATAGCAGCTATTAAGGGCCCAATCCTGAATTCTTAATGCAGTCATTTCCATTCCAGTTCCCCCTGACAGAGATTTATAGGGAATCTTGATAAATTTCTGCTTGGCAAATTCCTGGAGAAACTACAGAAACCTGAATTAAATTAGGCTGTTAAAATAATCAACACCAGCCCCATCTTGCCAAGGAAGTGGTAGATGAGCATGTTCTGCTCATCCCAGGGCATTAATGACTAATTATTAAGCACCAAAATGGGAAAGTGCCCTGGGATTTCCAGGCACAAGAGTGATTTAGGACTGAGCCCTATTTTTGCTTAAATCTTTCTTTTTTTTCTAAGGTATTTTTTCCTCACATTTCTAATCTATTTTCCTCTCCTATGAGAAAAAATGTAGAAAAATAGATCTTCTGAAGTCCATTTTAATGTCTGATGTCCAGCCATGTGGCAGAGTGGTTGTTGCTCTATGTAACCCTATTTTTTTCCCCCAATATCACCTCAGGAATCAGGATTTCCTAGATGTAATTGTGAATAATAAATGTAGCAAAGCCTTGCTTTCAAATTTTCTCAGTTTTCTAATGACACAGAGATTTTTAACCAGCACCTTGTAGTTTAAATTCCACTTCAAATAGTATATATTCTATATTATATTTTAATTCTATCTCTATATAGTTTTATTCTTTGCTTGGACTATCCTGTTCCCCAGGAAGTGGCTATCCCCAGAAAACTTCTCAGCTCACCAAATCTCTTTTTCACCTAATTTTGAGCACTTTTCATCTGTTACCTTATTCTGCCACTTGGATTTTAAGTGTTTAAAGTGATGAACTTTCTCATTCTGCTCTGCCCCTTTTTTTGTGATTTCAGAGGAAATTTTTGGATGTTTCATAATATTTTGGCCACTTCAAGCACATCAGGAGAGGGCAGAGATGAAAAATATGGATTATTTTAGACATGGAAACATGTCTAAACATGAGCTCTCTTGGAAACATTCCCTCTAAAATCTGAATTTACACCAAGAGATTTCAAAGACAATCTATAGCAAAAGGCCTATCTTGCATAGGATATCATGGACTGAAACACAATTAAATCCAAGTTATGTAGAGGTTTCATGTAGATAGTTTTGAAATTAATTGTGAGCAGGTTTCAAATGCTATAGTTTTGAATACTTCAAACAAAAAACTTCAGAAATTATGTGCTTGTTTGACTTAAATTGCATTTTCCCTCCCCATTTCACCATTCTAGATATTGAATTGAAGAGCAAATTCTTTCCTGATCTCCCTACACAAGTGTTTTTTTCCATTTCCTATGTTCTTTCACTTTGCCTGAGAAGAAACAAAGCACCAAGGTAGAGTTACCAGCTTGTCAGGGTAATGAAGTGCTTAGTTTTCCATAGGTTTCTTAGAAGGAGCTAAATTTCACAAAGAAAGAAAAAAGTCCCCTCTAGACCAATAATTGTCTATGGCAGGAAAACTCTTGGCAGGGAAAGCAAGGATTTGTCTTGAGTTGGAATGAATTTCCTCTGTCAATTGGCATCTGAAAAAAAAAAAAAATTCAGCTGGGAGAGTTAAGTGACTAAATAGTTCTCAAATGACTGAAACAAATGGAAGCTTTAATGAAAATCTTTTGAATGTCACTCAAAATTCAATCCCTGGCGTGGTGGCTTAGATTTGATGATACTCTACATATGTGTTGCTGGGTGGTTGATTTTTTGCTTTCAATCTCAGTGAATTTCAGCTTTTCTTCCCTAAAAACCTATCTCCCCTATCTATCTGCCTGCCTTTGATCAGATCTCAGTGCTGACCATGGTTTTTGATGTGTTGAGGAGGATCTTCATCAACTGCTGGCTCCAAACTGAGGGTAGCTTTTCAATGCTCATTTTAATTAATTAGCAGGGTCTTGAGGTTATGAAATACCCTTAAGTCGTCCCACATGGTGCTAGTCACCAGAATGGATTGGTTTAAATGGAGTTTTTAACTGTCTTAGGCTTTTATAGGGTATTAGTTTGGGGGGAAAAATAAATGTGTACTGTATAGTTTACTTTGGGCTGACAGTGTTTATCCTCTGTGTTTGTAGAAATAAACAGGAAAACCCTTAAACACTAACAATTGCATTTGATTCCTGATGCTTCTTGGCAACTAATCACAACAACTCCTTGGTGAGGTCCTATGTATGACATGTAAATATTTGACATAAAGGTAAAATAGAGATATCTGAGCCCCTCACTTATTGAATGATCCCAAACAATTTCTTGGACAATAGGCAAAGAGCAAAATGGCACTTGTTTGAAAGAGGAGAGGGAAAAAAAAAGCTGTGAACAAGCTGTTTTCCTTAGGTCTGCAGGTCTTTTTTTGTTCCTAGTAGCTACTTACATGCTGTTAATTACTATGAAGAGTCAACTAATCTCATTTTAGTGCTCTAATTATATATATTTAGCAAAGGACAGGTGGTCTTTCATTGCTGTTTTGCTTATACTTTTACATATCTATGATCTATACTCTTAGTGCTTCCATCTAGTTATTGCCATGCCCTAATTCTTCCTAACTCAACTTATGGTTTTGCACGTTGAATATATTTAGAGGTTCAAAAATGTCAAGTTGTTTTGTCTTTCTACCTACCTGTAGAGAAGAAAACTCTTTTATTTCACCTTCCTTTGCTTCCTTTAACATGAAGGTGCTGAGACACTGGACCNGGTTTCATGTAGATAGTTTTGAAATTAATTGTGAGCAGGTTTCAAATGCTATAGTTTTGAATACTTCAAACAAAAAACTTCAGAAATTATGTGCTTGTTTGACTTAAATTGCATTTTCCCTCCCCATTTCACCATTCTAGATATTGAATTGAAGAGCAAATTCTTTCCTGATCTCCCTACACAAGTGTTTTTTTCCATTTCCTATGTTCTTTCACTTTGCCTGAGAAGAAACAAAGCACCAAGGTAGAGTTACCAGCTTGTCAGGGTAATGAAGTGCTTAGTTTTCCATAGGTTTCTTAGAAGGAGCTAAATTTCACAAAGAAAGAAAAAAGTCCCCTCTAGACCAATAATTGTCTATGGCAGGAAAACTCTTGGCAGGGAAAGCAAGGATTTGTCTTGAGTTGGAATGAATTTCCTCTGTCAATTGGCATCTGAAAAAAAAAAAAAATTCAGCTGGGAGAGTTAAGTGACTAAATAGTTCTCAAATGACTGAAACAAATGGAAGCTTTAATGAAAATCTTTTGAATGTCACTCAAAATTCAATCCCTGGCGTGGTGGCTTAGATTTGATGATACTCTACATATGTGTTGCTGGGTGGTTGATTTTTTGCTTTCAATCTCAGTGAATTTCAGCTTTTCTTCCCTAAAAACCTATCTCCCCTATCTATCTGCCTGCCTTTGATCAGATCTCAGTGCTGACCATGGTTTTTGATGTGTTGAGGAGGATCTTCATCAACTGCTGGCTCCAAACTGAGGGTAGCTTTTCAATGCTCATTTTAATTAATTAGCAGGGTCTTGAGGTTATGAAATACCCTTAAGTCGTCCCACATGGTGCTAGTCACCAGAATGGATTGGTTTAAATGGAGTTTTTAACTGTCTTAGGCTTTTATAGGGTATTAGTTTGGGGGGAAAAATAAATGTGTACTGTATAGTTTACTTTGGGCTGACAGTGTTTATCCTCTGTGTTTGTAGAAATAAACAGGAAAACCCTTAAACACTAACAATTGCATTTGATTCCTGATGCTTCTTGGCAACTAATCACAACAACTCCTTGGTGAGGTCCTATGTATGACATGTAAATATTTGACATAAAGGTAAAATAGAGATATCTGAGCCCCTCACTTATTGAATGATCCCAAACAATTTCTTGGACAATAGGCAAAGAGCAAAATGGCACTTGTTTGAAAGAGGAGAGGGAAAAAAAAAAGCTGTGAACAAGCTGTTTTCCTTAGGTCTGCAGGTCTTTTTTTGTTCCTAGTAGCTACTTACATGCTGTTAATTACTATGAAGAGTCAACTAATCTCATTTTAGTGCTCTAATTATATATATTTAGCAAAGGACAGGTGGTCTTTCATTGCTGTTTTGCTTATACTTTTACATATCTATGATCTATACTCTTATTGCTTCCATCTAGTTATTGCCATGCCCTAATTCTTCCTAACTCAACTTATGGTTTTGCACGTTGAATATATTTAGAGGTTCAAAAATGTCAAGTTGTTTTGTCTTTCTACCTACCTGTAGAGAAGAAAACTCTTTTATTTCACCTTCCTTTGCTTCCTTTAACATGAAGGTGCTGAGACACTGGACCCAGGATGCCCAGAGAGGTGGTAGAAGCCCCATCCCTGGAAACATTCCATGGCAGGTAGGATGGAGCTTTGAGCAACCTGCTTTACCTGCAGGTGTCTCTGCCCATGGCAGGGGGGGTTGGAATTAGATCTTGAAGGTCCTACCCAAAAGGTCCTGTGGCAGTGAATATTCTGGAAGTGCCTCAGGCAGCTGCTCACCCAGTGACTTGGGGTAACAAATCTGGGGTGCCAGAATTCACCAGGCTTTGCTTGGGATTTAAAACTCTGTGCTTGTCCATGAAGAAATTCTTGGAAAACTATTCCTCAGCTACTTAGTGGGAACTAGAAAAACAAGTGATAATATGAGATCAAAACACAACTTGCAAGAGAGTGGCAACACAAAGCAATTTCAAGGAGGAAGCTGATACGTTTGAAGCCACAGCTAATGCAATAAAAAAAAATTAAATAAATTCTTAAAATAAATAAGTTTCAAGTCTTTGAAAGCCTTGGTTTAGAACTGCATGAAGCCCAACAAAGAACTGCTAAGATGAAGAGTGTGAATTGTTGGATAATTACATTGATGATCTAGAAAACAAGCTTAGAAAAAGAGGGTTTTTTTTCAAGTTGCTGAGGACTGCTGAAGGATGAGAGATTGGGGACCAGTCATTTCTCCCCACCCATATTTTGTCTCTACTCTTTGTAATGCATTTAGAAGATGTATGGGACACGGAATTCAACTGTGACTGTCATTTGCTTTGAAATGTTGCACAATTAAGGGTTTCAGAGGAGCCTTCCCCAGCCTTTCCAACAGCAACTCTTGATTGGTATTATTTTTGGTGGCTTTTCTTTTTTTCCTTCCCAAAGGTTACTGCCACTGTTGGTTTAACGGTGTTTATGTGATCTTCTAATAAGTGTTATCACTTTGGATAATTCTTTTGTGTGATTAATCCAGTTCACACTTGAAAGCTGTGGGATTTGTTGAAGTTATTTTCTTTTCTTTTTAACCAGAGGGGATGTCTTGAAGCCTTTGTGTTGTTCACTTATAATGATAGCTGACAAGAGCTATCAGAAGGAGGGAGGAGGATGGAAACTGGAAGAAATTCTTGAGTGGAGAGAGATTTCGGGGTAATTTGAGGGACTAGCATCTTCTGAGAAAAATGGTGGATGCAATGTATAGATCTCTGCTAATCTGAGATGTTTTCTGCAGTTCCATGACCATCAGGCTGGGTGTTAGTTTGGAAGAATGTGCTTTGCTGGAGTTTTCAGATGTGCTTTTGGAGAAATTCAACATATTACTTGATATCACTGTAGAAAATTCTGGTTATTGCTGTTAGTATCCAGACCATAAATGATTTGACTGATAAAGTGAGCATCACAGGTAGACACCAGCTTCCAGAGAGGCCAACAGAAGGAGAATGTGTTTGTAGAGTGGCATATTCTTCTCATTGAACTAACTCAAGACTGAAAGGAATGTCTGTGAGTATTTTGACATGTCTTCATTGATAGTGATATTGCTGTTTCCATTAGATGCACTTCTATGCTTTCTTTTTTCTATATAACACCTTCATATTGAGTTGAGATTGCCCAGCTATTTGAAATAACATTTACAACTTGAAATGTTATTTAAAATTCCCTAGACCTCTATAGAGTTGCTATATAATCTCTGAGGCTGAACTATTAAAGAATGCATTAGAGATATTCCCCCCCCATTAATGAGCCATCAATATTTCATGTATATTTGTTCCATATATAACTGCAGGTAAAAATAGATAACCCCCACCACCAGATTAAACCAATTAACTTACAGCATATGGCTTTTGAAGGGACTCAGGAAATGGAAATGTGGAGCCAATGATATGATGAGGTGAGAAAGGAATCTATCTGCATTCCCTCTGAGAAACATTTATTCCAAAGCTGTTCAGAAAGAGAATCTTAATTATTAGTCAAAGAAAAAAATAAGGAAAAAGACACCCACAACCAAACAAAAAACCCCAACCAAACAAGAAGATTTAAGCAGCAGCTTTGACATCAGCTATTTACTAACCAGTGAAGTAGTGTTCAACAAAACATTTGTACCATATACTCTTAATTCCTTCCCCCAGCAGAGCCTGAAGAATGTCAGTGAGGTCAAGGCACATGAACATGAAGGTCCTACCTTAAGACCTATAGAGGCAGGAGACCTTCTGTTTAAATCTCTCTTGAAATATTGGCTTCCTTCACTTTGGTCATACTAGAATTGTATGAAAAATGTGGAGAAATTATCTTTTTTTCCATTTCTATCAACTCATGTGACTGTTTTACTTGATAATATGCATCAGTCCCATCAATATCACTCACTTTGCACCCTCAGTCCAAACTCTGCCTTCTTTGACCCAGGTTGGGAAACCTTTGGTCTTAGCAGAAGGGATGTTGTGTCCCTAATTTCTGTAACATTTTTTCTCTGCAGGTCAAAGGCAATAATTTAAACTTGCCTGAGTTGAACCAACTTGTTAATTTGCTTTACCATTGATTTCTCTAAATTAGCAAGCTGGCCAGATTTTGAGGTATCATGTAAATGCAAGAGAAAGGAAAAATACCAGACATCCCCAAATCTCTGTTGCTGGAAATAAAGTTTTTTGGCTGATGGCTTTGCAGAATTTCCCCATTCTCTACACACTTCAGTTTGCTGTTCTCACACTGCAACAAAAAACTTAACTAAAAGCTGAGAAGATTTGAGTTTGGAACTGGTACTGGGTAATTCTCCCAGCAATTCAATGACAGAAAAGTGAAGTCCATCATGGGCAGGTTGTTAAATGAATGTTATAATCTTGATTTTGAGTGAGGACTGACCCTCAAAGGTAAGGAGGAGAGATGCTTTAGTTGAATCTTTGCTGACCTTGCCAAACTCTTGGAGGGCTCTGCTAATCAGACACGTGAGATCCATTCTTAGGCTCCCACCATTTTCCAACCCACGTGCCAGAGGAGTTAGTAAATCTTCACTTTCTTGTGATACAAGTTGTCAAATCCAATCCCCTTTGGTTTTTTTGTCTGGACAGAGGATAAAAGGTTTAAATCCCAGCCTGGCTTATCAGTGGTTGGCCATAATAGTTTTGTTATGCTAAGATCAAAACACAAACACAGGTTGGGATGCTGGGAACGTTGCTTCCCCCGTTGCCCATCAAGCAGAAACCAAATCCAACAAAAACAACATTTCAAGAGCTCCACAAGCAACTTGCTAATTCCAAATGATGCATCAGTAACACAATCATGGCTGCCTTGCCTTAGAATTATGGTTATCTGTTTTGTACTCCAAATATGCATATGGAGCAATTTCATCTGTGAGAACTTGGGAAAATTATATTAATCATCAGAACTGAGTACAGCTTCTTTCTCAGCATGAGCCATAAATATCTTTGAGCATTAAACCTCTTTACAATGACATTAATTTAATCTATAAGAGGACATTGCGTGCAATAAATTCCATTTACAAATCTGAGTGGGCAATGAGGAGAAAGCTGTAGCTCACTTTATAAAAAAAAAAATAAATATATTGAAGATCAGGAAACAATGCACCAAAATAAGTTTCCCTCACCCTGAAATGCACAGGGCCAGAAAGGAAAACAGGGTTTCCTGATTGATTTGCCTCTGCTATTTCTTAGTTTGCTGCCAGTCAGGAGCTTCGATGGCTTAAAAGATTGTTATTGATTGTGCAATTTGCTGTTCATATATTTAAATGTTATTCAGGTTAGAGTGCTGTTGAAAATTGGGGTCCACAGGCTGGATTGCCAGCACAGTGGTTGACAACAGCAATGTTAAAATACAATAATCCTTGTAGTAGAAAATGGCCATTGACTGTCTAATTTCCATTCGGTGGTTTATGGCCTCGACTGAATATCTGATAATGTAATTATGCTTCAGTAAAGAATGAATCCTCTCTGGTAAACTGAGCTGTGTATGCAATGCCAATGTGAATTAAATAAAGTGACATCAAAGCTCAGTCAGGGCTTATTTTAGGAGCACATTTTTAAACATTTACTATGGTTTGTTCTACAGTAATGCCAGGGAGCAGATTTATGGCTGTTAGCATATTCATGGTGAAGAAATGTGTTGCTTCATTCTTTATTTTAGCCCAGGAGAGCAAAGAAAACAGCTTCTGTAGAAGTGAATGCTGCTCTGTGGCTTAGGTATGAAAGAAGTTTGCAGCTGATACCACCAGCATGTACCTCCCTGAGCAGCCCAGGAAGGAAAGTGGCAGCTGTGTGGTTGGGAAATGAAAAAGTAAAGAAGTAGTGTGAGGAAGAGGAGGCTG
>VYZU01045326.1:67637-111203 GCA_013401355.1 Ceyx cyanopectus | reverse complement strand
CAGACCCTGTGCAGCATAAAGCTTTCCATGTTCAAAAAACCTAAAATGCTGTTGGTGGCACCAGCCAGGACCAGATTCAATAATGTTAAGACACTTTGGTAAACAGTGGCAAGAATATGTGATTATTATACATTATCACATTATACATCAGCAGTGCTGGTAAAAAGCAAGCATAGGTATATGAGAAGCAATAAAATCTTATTGTTCAGTAACGAAATAAGGGAAAATGGAATAAAACATCCTTTCTGAAAGAATCTTTATGAATATAAGCATACAGATTTGACCACAAAATTTCATGTTTCCTTTTACAATATCAAATGTTATTTGCACAGCTTATTTTTTACTATTGTTGACATATTTCTCTGCTTTCTCAAAAAAAGCGCACAACAAACACAAGCATGTGACAGAATCCTTTTCATTAAAAAGTGTCACAAGTACCCTTGCAAAGTCTTTTGGGCAAAGGACATGATTTTGCTAATAATTTAAAAAAGATTTCTCAGGCATTTTAACCCCTACTGCTGTGATTACAAAAACCTGTCACCCATTAGGAAATAGGGAAAAAATATCTTCTCCTAATCTGTGCTAGGCCATCCTGGAAGAAAATATAAATTCCTTGTATTCGTGGGATTTCTAGTGACATTTTTTATGTGTTTGTGCTGGAAGTAGTGGAAGAATAAATTCTGATGCCAGGTGTCCCATACAAAACAATGGTTCCATTTGAAAGAAGGGAGGACATAATTTCCAAGGGACCCTTGTCTCAGTATTAAACCCCAGGTAGGATAAAAACCAAGAGCCCCTTCTTGCAGACATTCCCATTCAAAACCTTTGCCCTCTTCATTGCCTCTGAGCAGTGTATGCCCTAAAACTCTTTTCTTCTGCCTTTTCTTTCAAGAAGAGTGACCCATGCATGCTGACTAATAAAACACCACCAGCAGTTCTGTGAAATCACCAAAAAGGTAAAAAAATAGGAAGTGTTGCTTCAGACTATAATTAGTGAAATGTACTGTGAATATTAATGAATGACACTGAGCAAAGTTTTACCAACATTGTGTATTTTATAACAAGTCATCTACGGAAGTCTTTGCCTTTTTTTTTTTTTTTCTCCTGATACTTTCAGTAAATTTTAAAATAAGTGGCAGCATTAAGCTAATCTTTTATTTAGCTAATAGGAAAAGGTTGCATTAGAGCTTTCCTGGAATAAATTTAAGTGTACTTTAAACTGAATGCATAATGGCAATTCCCCATTCAGCTGGGAACTGCACTAAATATGACTTTGTCAAATCTTGAGCTTTTATTGTAAGTGTCACATTATCTGACCTTTTTCTTAAAGCTCTAGTTACCAGAATCATATTATGTGAAAATCTCAGTTTTTATTAGAAGAATAAAGGTTTCCAACCCTGATGGCTACAGAGAAAACATCAATTCCAAAGGCTCCTAAAGCAAATGAGAGGTACCTGAGCATCTGTTGTTAAAAACCCATAATAATAGAGCTTCAGCTCTACAATTTGGGCATCTATAATAACCATGTGCATTACAGACATGTATGTAGCTGTGTGGGAAAACAAACTATTATACACAGAGTAGCAGAAAACAGTTCACTTGTCCCCACTTTACCTGAGCAGCCAACTTTGGGATTCTGCCCAAGCCTGTGGATGCCCATACCTAAGTGTCATTACATATCCATGCTTTAATGCCACTCACCAGAGCTGGTGAAGCCTGTGGAAGAGGTTCTACTCTGCTGATCTAGAATTAATTTAACTGTAACTGTCTTATTTGTGCATTTTACAGCCTTTTAATCATGACATTTCAGGCAAGGCTGTAACCTCACTAGGAGATGCTGGCTTTCCTCCTCACCCACATCACCACCATTCATCACTGTCTTGATGAGTCCTGGTCCTCCCCCACCCCACACCCGAGACAGTTTGTTTCTCATTTGAACTTTAGCTGCATGAAAGACAATGTCAACAGCAATCACGGCACAGGCAAGCTTTGCAAACAGGGCACAGTTGCTTTGCATAAAAGATAATATTTTTTGAACATTTTGCGTGGGAACCTTAAATTGGCATCAGGAGAAAGATGACTATGAAAGCATCCCAGGCAGCAGAGCATAGGCACATTGTGCACCACATATTGCACTGGCACTATGAGTTACAAACGCACTATCCTGCACAGCACTGAAGTTATGTCATGGAGTAGAGCTGGCCCTGCATCAGCTCTGCCATTACCTGCTGGTTCCTCCCTGTGCTTCTTGTACCCCAAGGCTGCCCACTCCCCTGCCAATGGCCATGGGGACTTCAAATGAGACAAACACAAGGGGAACAGGTCCTATCAGCATGCCTCGTACATCAGAAAATGGAGGTTACCACACCCCGACTACATTGTAGGCAAGAGAAGGAGGGGTGCTGATCCAAGCATGCAACACAAGGGCCAGTTTCTGTGTGCTCTTGCAGTCTGGACTAGAACAACAGAGAGCTGATGGCCGCTGGCAGCCCCTGGGGTACTGACAGGACCCAGAGCAGTGACATTTGTGTCCTGTCCTCCACATCATTGACCGCAGAGGCTCAGTCTCTTCAGTCTACTCCAGCTAATCTGCCTGCTCTCCCTTCACCTCTTCCTCACCACACTGAGTGCCTCTGCACATGAAACCAGGCCCTTCCCTTGAAACCACTGTGTCCTCATAACAACATGGAGAGCAGAGAGATGAAGGTTCTCATCTTCTTTCATATGAAAGATGATGGGCCAATTTGGGAAAGAAAGGGAATGTGGTGATTCTGCCATTACTTTCCTGTGAAATCTTGAGCAAATCCCTTAAACACTCTGTGCCAAGTTTACCCAACCATAAAACACCCACAAAGCTCACAGTGGTATTCTGAGAATAACTGCAATTTCAGATTCTCCGGGATAAACTGTTCAAACAGGGAAGAGCATTGTGACTTATTGATTTCTTTGGCATTTAACATTTTCCACAGGCTGTGGTTCAGCCAGGAAATAAGAAGGATACCATCGTTGTGATCTTTTTCCCTTCCATGCAAATGGTATCCTAGGTGATATGCAAACACATCTGCTTAAATCAAAGGAGAGTTTTACTCCTTACCCCTTCCTGCTCAGTCAAAAATAACGGCAGCAATTAGGGAGGTTCAGAAATACCATTCAAACAGAAAGAATGAAAGATGAGAAGCACGCAACTGCATATTAAAATAAGATCAGGTTAGTAAAGAGGAATGTCTTTTAAAAGGCCAGCTAATCCATTAGGAAAAACAAACAAGCACTTATTATTATTTCTTCCATTTTAATGAAAATGTTTTTAGCACTGAAGGGATAGTTACTCTTCCACCTTCTTCAGTGTCTGTGTGAGACGTTAATTTTCATGTGATAAATGAAAAACTGAACAGGACTTTTCCAGAAAAATAGATCAGACATATGCCTCAGGTAAGCCATAAATACAGCTGGATGCAGCATAAACAACATCCTTTTCTCTGCCCATGGTTTTAATTGCTGGTTGTATTGATTAGGTGCATGCAGATGACTGGGGGTTTCCTCTGAAAAATGTTTGATATATCATTATAGCACCCACAAAAACAGCTTATTGCTTGCTGTAGAATTGTAGAATATTTTGGGCTGGAAGAGACCTCCAAAAGTCATCTAGTCCAACTCCCCTGCAATGAACAGGAACATCTTTAACTAGATTAGGTTGCTCAGAACTCTGTCCAACCTCCCCTGGAATGGTTCCAGGAATGGGGCATCAACCACCTCTCTGGGAAACCTGGGCTAGTGTTTTGCCACCCTCAGTGCAAAAAATTTCTTCCTTATATCCCGTGAAAATATCTCTTCTTTCAGTTTTAAACCATCACCTCTGGTCCGGTCATAACAGGCCCTAACAAAATACCTGTCCCCATCTTTCTGATAGTCCCCTTTTTAGTACTGAAAAACTGCAATAAAGTCACCCCAGAGCCTTCTCTTCTCCAGTCTGGACAACCCCAACACTCTCAGCCTTTTTTCTTAGCAGAGGTGTTGTGTCCCTCTGATCACTTTTATGGTCTCCTCTGGACCTGCTTGAGTAGGTTCACGTCCTTGTGCTGAGGACTCCAGAGCTGGACACAGTACTCTAGGTAGTGGTCTCATCAAAATGGAACAGAGGGGCAGGATCACCTTTCTTGACCTGCTGGTCATGCTTCTTTGGATGCAGCCCAGGATACAAGCAGTCTTCTGGGCTGTCTGACTTTTCATCTACCTGTACCTCCAAGTCCTTCTCTGCAGAGTTGCTCTCAATTCCATCATTCCCCAGCCTGTATTGATACTGAAGATTGCTCCCTCTTCACTCCATCCAAGTGCAGGACCTTGCACTTGGTCTTTCTGAACGTCGTTCACACAGGCCTACTTGAGCTTGTCCAGGTCCCTCTGGATGGCATCCCATCCCTCAGGTGTGTCAAAAGCACCACTCATCTTGTTGTTATCTACAAACTTGCTGAGGATGCCCTCAGTTCTACTGTCTGTGTCATTGATGAAGATATTAAATAGCACGGATCTCAGTGCAGACCCTTGAGGGACACCACTAGTCAATCTCCATCTGGTCATCAAACTGTTGACTACCACCTTCAGGATGCAACCATCCAAAATTTCAGTTGCTACTCCAGACTACTCTGGTGGATTTTTTTACATCCTTAGCACCCCCATAGTTGAGCTGGATGCCACATAATGCTGAATGGCTGGCCAGTTTGGAAGAGTTGGAAGGGACCACATCTCTGGTACCTCATGTGTCCTGTTTACAATTTGGGTACAGACTGGGGTGACCTTACTTAACAGCTCCAGAGCCAGGTACAAAAGAAACTGTCAAGCCAGCAGCACAGGTGGCTGGCACATTTGGTTCCCCAGGTTCAGGTTCCTGGGCAAGGCAGTTTTCTGGGTATCTGAAGATCAGAGATGTCAAATCATTTACAGCAGTGGTAGGATTATTTTTAAAGATCTTGTTTCTATTCGTAACTCAGACTCAGGAGCAGCATGGAGCAAATGCTGTTGCACAACTGTGTCTTACGGCTTGCATTCAAAGCTGGAGCGTGGGTGGGGAGGGACTAGTTACACATCTCTAGCAGGAACCCTAAAGGATGTTGTAACAGCCACACAGAGAAAACATCTGCTCATTAGCAAAGCTGCTCCGTTTCACACACAGAGAGCACGCAAGCATGAACAAGCCCTGAGCGGCGGCTGCTCACATCCAAATCCCCACATCAAGCTTGTGGCCTCTGCCTTTGGCTGCCTCAGCCCCTCCGGCCTCTCACTAACCCACTGTGCTCAGCAGCATCCCCGAGCCTGCAGCTCAGTGCAGTATTTCAAGGTTGTTTTGGTTTTTTTTTATGTTTCCTGCCTTCCTACAAACATGCTCCCCCAGTTACCACTGCTTTCTCCCATGTTTAGTTCATCCAGCTTTGCTTCCAGTTGCCACGTCTAGCTGCTTCTACATGCTGCATCTCAGCCTCTTCTCCCCGAGGATGAGAAGACAGGAAGGTGATTTCCTATCCAATTCCCAAACTGTTCCTTCCTGGGACAGATCCTGTCCCCTCTGCCAGAAATATCTTTGTCCTGTTTTTTTTTCTTCCTGGGAAGCTGTTAGCAGGTCCTACCCCCTTGGTGAAGTGAAGAACTAAATAGCCAGCCCTCAAAAAAATGTCATGCAAGCTGTCATACAGCTACTTCATCCATGAGGATGGGCTCTCCAGAGATCTCTTGTGGAAGGAGAGCAGCTTTGCCCCGAGATGGCCCATCCCTGGGGACAGGTTTGTGTGATGGCCCTGGCCATGGAGCAAGCCTGTCTTCAATCTGGGCTCTCTTCCAAGTGAGAGGTTAGAGAAACAACAAGAGCGAAGATAGACCAAGGGGATGAGACCAACAGTGATGTGATCACAGAGTAGGTCTGTTTATCCATGGTGATTTTCAGACAGGTAATATCAGGTCCTAGTATTTTTCCCACTCCCCAGGCTCCTGAGACTCAGATGCTCAGACCCTCACATGCACTTATACCCCCAGCTTCATATCAGAGTCAAGTATCTGCAGGAAACCAGGGTAGAAAATGCCAATCCCAGCGAGGGAGACCCATCCAGACACTAAGTACAAGTGCTGTTTTGCAATGCATGCCCAGCTCTGTGCAGGGGAGGGCTGGTTACAGGGACCTCAGCAGGAGATGTCACATTTGTTTGCCAGACCAACAAAAAAAAAGTTAAAAAAAAATATGTCTGGAGCCCATATTTTCCACCATTTCATCCTGAAGTGTACTTGAGGAGTCTGAAGTCTTTGACAGAGCTTTATACTTGCAGAGGGGGATTATATTTTGAACATCCTTTAAATACTCTGTGGGTAGGAGTATTTCCACTTTTGGAGTGGTGCGTGTATTCTGATAAATAAAATCAGCCTACAAAGGGGACCTTTGCATTGGCAATCGTGCACTAGTGATTCACACAGACTGTCACAGGTTTTGTTTAGCTATTTAATGTAGTTATATTTATATTATAAAATATTTATATTGTCGATATTTTAACATCAATGAACAGATATTTCAAAATATGAATTTATAGAAAAGATAACTTTGCATTGAGTGATGTGCTGAAAGCTTCGTAAGTATGGTTTTCAGAACTAAAAATAGTTTTTAGCATCGTATATTACTCATCTCAAAAGAAAGAAAACTGTAGGTCAAAAGCATAGTGGTAGTAGTCGGAAGAAAACCTTTTCCTAATCACATTAATGTTTAGTCAAATCCTGTTACACCTCCCAACCTGAATGGTGTCACTAGCCCAAATTCTTCTCCAAGATACACTCATTACAACTAGAATAGATTATGAAGGAGCAACACTAGGTTTGCTGCCCTGTAGACCAAGCTGGTCCACAAAGATGGATCAGTGTTCTTTCCCTGTGAGGAGACAAGAGTTTTAACTCTGCAGCTCAAGTGTATTTTGACTAGAAGTTCTTACAACTTCCTGGTTACTATCTGCAGCAATCACAGATTAGGCAGCAAGTCTTTTCTCCCACTTTTTTAATATACATGTTCAATAGAGTCTATTTCCATCTACATGTGCAGATACCACAGCACCATTTATCTGAACTTGTAGGAGTTTCTCCCTGTAATGAAGCCAATCCACAAAGGGCTTCAAACAGTTGGTAGCCACTAGAAAGACTAGAGTTCTCCAAAACATTTTCATTTTTTTTTCCATCTGAGACTTCAGAAGGACAAAGTATTAAAAATTCCCCAATGACAGAGATTTGCCAGCTTGTGCAACACTTGGTGGGAAACACAACTTCACACTAACTGCTCTCAGTGCCTCTGAGAGATTTACTTTTCAGTCCTCATCTTTTCAACTGCAATCAGTGCCTACCATTTTGCATCAGATGCCAAACCTTACCCACAGTCATTTGGCTCACAGGTGCTGAAGCACCCTCTTCCTCATGACCCTCCTGCTCAGGGTGTGCCTCCCTGTGAGCCCCAGCACTGCATGGGGCTGCTCCCCAGCCACTCAGTCTCAATGACTGAGCAACGGGGTGAATTCAGCCAAAGAAGTGACCCTACAGAGCGGGATGTGCATCAGCCACCCCATTTTTGCAGCACAGGATTTGCTGTGCTGCAGAGGTTGCAGCACTTCAGGAGAGTTGCTTCTCTCCTGAGTGCACAAAGGTGGGATTGGAGACAGAAGTTCAAAAACCCTGTTGGCATGGGCATCTTTGGGGGTCATGGCATTTGGAGTAGGTGGGGATGAGTCTCAGCAAGGTCCACAGGATATCTGTGCCAGACTGACACACCTCAGTGCTGTCCCACCACCCAGCTGTGGGATGCTAGTGGAGCTCTGCATTCATAAAGCTCACAGTGGCTTCCCATACATGCTTTCTTGGCTCAGGGTATCTTGTCTGGGTTTGATGATATAGGATTAAAAAGTCAGTATTAAAAACCTCTCCACTTGAAGGCAGATCCACAGTAGCCATTGAGCAGCACAGACCCCAAGGGGAAAAGGGCTGCTGTGGGATTTGGCGCAGTGCAGCGGGAACTCATGCCTGCTGTAGTGGGTCTGGGTGATTCATTATCTTCCCCCAGTGGCCATGCTTTGGCCTTCTTCCAGCCCCAAATCGTGCTCATTTTCAGTAAGCTTTGGGGTTCCACAGGCTGTGGGTAGGAAAGGGAAAGTAGGATGCCGTCTGGTGACGGTTGCACACCCCTAGTGTGAATGTATGCCATGCACTGCACATGGGCAGCACCCAAGGGGCTTTTAACTTCACTTACAGCCCCAGGGTTGAAAAAACACCAGCATCCCCTACTACAAAGCAAACAGGGCACCAGCTCGGAAATAATTACACATAATTGCATTGCTCTAACATCAACACATCACAAAACTCTGCAGGACCTTGAAGGTAAGCCCTTAAGTGCCTCCTTACTGGGTCTCAACAATGTTTAGGGACAGACCCTCTCCTTGGTCACAACCTAAACATCAGGTTATGTGCACAAAGCAGCAGGAATAGATGGCAGTCACAGCCCTGAATCGGAGCAGAGGTCTGCACTCTGTCTGGTGGGGGTTAAAACCACTGGGTTGAACAAGCTCATTTGCTTCAAAGCAAAACAGAAATTCCTGACCAGCTCCACAGCTGCGGGACATCTGCCCACGCCCGGGTGCAGAGCTCTGTGGCTAGCAACCTGCTGAAAAAATATGATCAACAACATTCAGAGCAACAATGAAAATAAGAGGACAAAACCTGATGGGAAGGTAGAGCTGGGGAGCTCAAGTGTGCCCGAGGCCAGATGTCAAATCTATGACACTGCCGAGACATGATGGGTGTCTCATCCCTGCTTGATTCCCCAGGCTAGCTGTATCTCAAATACACATATATAAAACTGAAACAGACTGCTGGCCTGACTTTCATTTACTGGAGAGTCAAGCTCACACAATTTTGAAGCATATAGGCCAAAGTAGCAGGAAGAGGCCTACACATGTGATTTTTCTCAGACCCCCAGGAAAATGTTGTATCCATCATGACTCCCAGACCAAACAAGATCCCACTTGCTCCTCCTCTGGAGTTAGTGGTCACCAGGGCTGGTAGCCATGCATGGCACAGTGGGGTCCGCCACATCCTCCTGCCAGTGCCACCTACCACAGGGGCTTTTCGACATTACTCCACAAGTGCAGAAATAATTTTTTTCTGAGATGGTCCACACCACGAGATCACTGCTCTGTCCACCCTTGTGCTTGACCTCCAGTGGTGGCCAAGAGCTGATGCCGAGGATGGGGGTAGAAACTAGGCATTTTCATAGCAGTGACTCCCAGAACACTCCTCTACCAGTCTTCATCACAGGGACCTCCTAAGCTAAAAACTGATACTCTACAGAATGACTTGTGCTAGGCTTATTCTCTATTGATTTATTGAGTTGCTCTTCAATCTTCATGCTAAATTCAGTAGACACTGTCCTTTTCAAAGGCAAAATTAGGCTCTGTAATTAAGGAGAAAATCTCCTATTTAAAGGAGACAAAAATGAAAGCTGCAAGAAAGAAGTTTTGCAAAATTTTCTGGGCTTACAGCTTTGGTCTGAAATGCTACAACACATCACTGTGTAGGTGGTCTTTTTAGTAGTCTAGCACGAAACTGTAGATTACACTGTAGTTATAGCCCTGTGTAATACCCGACACATATTTCATTAGAGATGTTGCACCAATTCTTAGAAATTGTGGATAGCTATTGTATTTTGAAGCACATAACAGGTATTGTGGTTCTAAGGGGAAATTTATGATGTGAGCATTGAGTAGATAATGGATTGCAGACCCCTAAAATCATCTCCGGCTACAGGAATGTTTTATTTCAGGATCTTCTCATACTAACTTCCTGCCTTGAAAGTTCAAGCAAGGCTTTAGAGAATCAGTTCGTTCACTGTATTATTTTCAGTGACAAGCAGGGCTAATTAGCTTGTACAGCTATTGTTTGCACTACTTTATCCTCATTATTTCTCCAACTTGCCATGCAGGCAATAATTATAAAGCCGTAAGGACATGCAGAGTTATGCCTGGAATCTCTGCTTTAATTTAGAGGAGGGACAGACAAGAAGAGCACTGCTACTGCTAACCACAGATGCCTACCTGACAGATTTATGAAGAGATTTCTTGTGCTCATCTGCCTTTTCCCTGCGTCCCACGCTGCGCAAGCTGAATTTAACAGCCAGAAAATAGGATGCTGCAGTCCCTGTGCTCTCTGGGCTTACCAGAGTAAAATACCCAGCTATATAGACCTCTGTTAATTGTCACATGAAGACTTTTTAGATTTTTGGAGGCTAAAAGTAATGCATATTCTAAGGGAACACACAAACTGATGCTTTCCCTCCAATAACCTCTCTTGCACATTTGCTCAGTTTTCTCCTTGGAAAACAAAGCTGCTGTTTAGCAATTCAGGTGATGAATTTCCATTTCACTAGACAGCTTGTTTGCAACAAGACTCCTGAAGACAGGAACATGGCTTATTCCTCCTGAAGCACTAAGCAGAGACTACCAGGTGTCAGAGTTTAAGCACAGGATCACCTACACTGTTTTGTGCCTTGCAGTGAGCTAACAAGAACCCCTCTTTTATACCTACTATGTCCCCTATTCAAACAGTGCATAGCAAGGCAAGGAGAGTTGTCTGCAGACTGCCCTGCACTGTGCTGCCTTCCTGAGCAGAGGTCCCCTGCAGTTTCTGAGCCCACATCCTCCTGGCCCCTCTCCTGCTGTGACAGCTCTTCAGAAGAGACCTGAACAGCTCAGAGGTATGTAACAGCAGCTATTAGTGAGGCTGGATGAGCATGTCTGAACTTATATCCCTTGAAATGGGGAGGTGAGCACTCCACACCAGCACAGCTGGCTGCAAGGAGGGGAAATTTAAAAGAAGCATGTCAGATAATACATCTGTTGTGAGTAGTTCAGCTGAAGTCAAGCGAGGCTTTGTTCAGAACCAAGCAGCCAGACTATGGCATGTCTAACATGAATATGACAAACAAAACTCAAGGAACAGTGACCAAGATGTAACTAGCTGGAATGTGGTTTGACATTAGATGAAGAGAGCACAAGTCACCTTGCTGCTGCACCCCAGTCCTGGCAGGCACATTCTCTTTGCAGAGAGATCTGAATCTAGACCAGCACAACATCCATTTGACCATACCCTCTGGAGCAGTAAGTCTGACAGAACAGGAAGGATGTTAACTTACAAGGTAGTTTGGGGATTTACATTTTAAAATGTCCTCCTGTTGTTGCTGAGACAAGTCTCGTTGCTCTTCACATGGGATGTGCCATATGGGGATGTCAAGGATGGCAATTTTGCTTGTCCCAAGAACACAGCAGGCCAGAGGGACTGTTTGTGCTGTTTGTTCAAGTAAATGTAGTTCTTGTAACTAAACAGGATTTTAAAATATGCAATTGTTGTTGCTTATTCCTGATCCAAAAGAACCAACTACCAAATGTGGGAATGTCCATCCTGCAACAGAGGGGCAGCAGCAGCTCAGAAGATGCAACTGTCCCACATCACATTACATCACATCACCTGTGCTTAATTTCTGACAAAGCTTACTAGATGTTATTTTTATGTTTCTTGAAGCTCTTTCCATTCTATTTTACAGCTGTATCAATCTGTGCCTGTATTATGTGTGTTTGAATAAAAGCAGAGCATAGAGCCACAAGTGAAATGGGCCATGCAAATGATGAAATAGGCAGCACCAACTATTTTCATAATACGAACATGGCTGCACATACTTTACATTGTCTTTAAACAACAGACTTCCAAGACTGAAGTCCAACTATAGTGAAACTTCTATGAAGGATCATGCTGGGGCTGGAGCAAAAATGATTCTCCCAGCAGACTGGTCTTTAGTTGAAGGTCAGAAAATAAATATAATTGGAAATCTTATTAAGATAATTTAAAATCCTTAGTATAGAAGCCAGCTGAAGGAATATTTAGTGCATTAAGTACCTACAGTCTTATTTAGAGTCTGAGTAGTTTTAAAGGCTATTAAAACCAACATAACACAGTAGGAGAAGATAACTCTATGAACATAACTGCAGCTTTACCTTGGAAATTCCAGTACTTTATAGTCTTCAGCTAGACCAGATTGCTTGCTTGGGGTCTTTTTTTTTTTTCATAAAGAGAAGGAGGAGATGGTATGAGTATTTTCTTAGCAAAGGGAAACACTGTCAGAGCATAGACACAAACGACATCTTTTCTGGAAGTGCAAGGCTCTGCTGTGCTAGCAGAATGTTTCTTTGGGTAGCACCTGGGAGATTACTCCTATTAATTAAATCACATGCTTTTGAAGTTCCTGCTCTGGTATTCTTTGCTGGGGTATGAAGGGTGTTGATTCCAGTATAGAGGAAGAAAAGGAAGAGCATTATTTCACACTGTGCCAATAGATAAGAGCACCTGTACTGGGAACTTGGGTTTCTACTTGCTTGTATCAGTACTTACAAACAACTTTTCCAATCACTTCAGCTCTGTTCTCCCAGGCTCATTTTATTCTAGATGTCTACCTGCCCTATTGGAAGAGCCTCCAAGCCTAGCCACAACTTTCTCCACTTTCATGGTGCTACCAGTCCCAGGGTGGTGGGCAGGACAGTTCACCACAGCATTCCCTTGCACTGTCAGGGGTTAAAGGCAGCTCCCTGCCTCTTCCCACTGCCACACAGTGCTTCGTCCAGCTGGTAGAGGCAGAAAGGAAGGATTTTGATGAGAAGCCTTACAGCTCTGTGCCAAATACACCTCCTCATCTCCTAAAATCCGAGTGAGCAAACTGGTGACAGTTTCACTACTGAGATCAGCACTGTCTGCTGCAAGCCAACGCAGCTAAGGGCTCTCGGCAACAGGGAAGCCCTCACTGCCTGCATGGCCCTCCTGAGCACTGGGGAATTACCAGGAATTGCCACGTTTCAGTTCCCCCCACAAGTTATTCCTACAGAGTGGGGACCTGGAGCAACAGATGATTCATCTACAATCCCATATGGAGTTCAACAACACAGCACCAACCTGATCAACAGAGACAAACCAGCAGCTATTTTATATCTAAATAAATATATACACAAATATGCAACTTCAGCATGGACTCCTGAGAAAACTAAATTGCAGACAGGTTTTAGAGACTCACCCTTGCATAGCAAAGGATAACCCATCAGCTTTGTGCTGTTTCCCTCAACAGAGGGTTGATCTAGCAAAGAGCAGCTTACCTCTGGGTGCTTTCTGCTGTCATCCAAGAGGATGTGATTTAGAAGACTTGATTTCCAGAAGTATCTCAAATTCCACATCTTGCCTAGAAAAAGCCAAATCTTGCCCGGAAAAGTTGGACACCCTCATGCTATCTCTAGGACTTCTCCCACAAATATCAAAAAACTCATTATCACTTGAACTCCATTGATTTATATCCACCAATCTTTGACAACCTGAACTCTTAACAAGTGGTTAAAAAAAACCCCCAACAAAATAATAGCCCCACCCAAAATAAAAAAAGTTGAGAAAAAATATTTTTCTTTACTAAACTACCCCCTACTACAGAACCTTCCTAACTTTAAAATTGCTTCATAAAGTGAGGCCTGGGAGCTCTTTATATTTACTCCAGGTGAGTGCATCCCTTCCTTTCTTTATTTTAATTGTCCTGCCTAAGTGATCTTAATTAGGAGGAGTAGTCTGCAGTAGTGCATTGGATCCACCTGGGGCAAATTGAAATACATGTCCTCCCCCTCTTACTGCACTTCAATGAAGGCCTGAAATTCTCTTCAGAAATCTTCTTTAACTGCTTCTATTGTTTTCTGACTAAGCAGTTTAAAAGTCTAGTTAGATGCCTTTATTTCTGCTCAAAGTGATAGAAGTTATGGAAGTCTCTCTCTTTTCCCCTACACAGCTAGGATTCGGAACAGGAGATAGATGGATGCTTAGGTCCTGTATCTTTCTCTGAGAGTGCCCATTTCATTCCTTAGGTACCTATGCCATATATTTAACATATATTTAATAAGCTAAAGCAACCTCAGCCATCCCTGACCTACCTAGGTCAGGAGGTAGGGTCCGAAAGGCACTGGCTACCTCAGCCAGGAGTGGGTGCACGGTGCACTAGTAACATGGCCCTGTTCTTCCACATGCCAATAATTTTAGTATCTGTTACTGCTTCCGTTGGCTTATTTTCAAACAGCAATAAAGCAAGCAATATGCATGCATGTGTGTTTAATCTACATGATAATCTGCAGAAGTACCATTTCCTTGGTTCTTGTGGAGATGTTGTTGGCACTGGGCTCTTGGGAAATTCACAGCAATGGAATTTTTTAAGAGTTTGCATTTGTGCTCCCTTCCCCCCCCCCCCTTAAGTTATATATATGTTTTCTATTCATCATGAAGACTTATTTATTGTTCTAGGGCTGTGGGATAATTAAATATACAAAGGCTTGGCAGTTGTAGTAGAGAATATTGTTTTAGAAACGCTTAACAATATGTTAAATCCAAGGAATTCCACTCTTAGTACTCGTTGAGGTCATAAATAAGTTCAGTGCAGAGGATATAAATATATATGGCACCATTTAAAAATCAGGTACATGACTGGTACATGATTATTGAGTTATGTCTCACTTATCCTTTAGTTATTAAGGTTAGTAACCCCTCCCCCTCACTTCCATTATGCTCATTATTTTATGACTGAATAAAATATATATGTGTCATTCATGGGTTTTTAGTCTCATGAGTATTTATGTGTTAGAATTAAGTGGAAATATATCATTCTGCAAGTAACTCCAACTTTTATAGAAAGTAAATTCTTGCCACCCCTCCCCTCCCAATGCTAACTTTTCAGCTATGAAACGGGGCTAGCTGCCCTCCAAGTGAGATTTTATTGCTAAAATAGAGTAAAAATTGTTTTAAAACAAAGAACACACACCTTTATAGTAAAACTCGAGTTTGTTTTACAATTAGAGAAAAGAGTCACATGGTCCCCCAAAAAACCCCAAGTTTTATATATATTTTGAAAATATATTTAAAAACATAAAAAACTCTATAGTTAAACATATATTATGTTAATCAGTACACTTAAATATAGCTTAATTATATTTACAATATGACGCAGTTGCTTTTAAATTTTAATGCCAATTTCAGTTTTTCCCAAAAAACATAAAATTATATAAATATACAATAAATATTTATGTTACACAAGGTGAATAATAGAGAACAAGGCCACAGACATTAACTTACAGTTGCAAGAGTCTTTAACACATCACTAGGCCTGCTGACATGCATGATATACCTTTGTCACAAACAGACCACAGCAAGAGTTTAATTAAGTGACATGACAGAAAACCCCCCCCCCCCACCCCCTTCCATCTCTGCTTTAACTAAAACTGCCAACCAAGCCTGTGGTCATGTATTAGGTCAGGCAGGTGAGAGCCATGGGACTGCAGTTTAATTACTAGTTACGCATTTTATCACTAGGCACAGAATTGGTGTATTTTGGGTACTATCACTCTAGTTGTAGTTACAGGTCACAGTTCTTCTGCAGGTTCTCATATCAATCCCTTAGTCTGCCCACCCACCCTCACAGGCTGCCCTCTACCCCTCTGAACTTACCATCCCACTGCAACACCAGTGCCACTCTTACCTACAGCAGGGGAGATTTCTGAGTTAAGGCTATATCCATATTTAACCTTGGAAAATGAGGAACTTTAAGTCTAGCATGATTTATGCATTAACACTTCTCATTTGGAAATCCAATTTATTTGAATTGGGAATTATTTTATTCCTGTATCTGAATTAGATTCCTGTCACATCCTAGCTATCATTTATTTTTCCAGTCTAGATGAGAGATCTGTTTGTTATTCACTCATTAGCATCATCCCTTCCTAAGCAACCAGACCTACTTTTGAGGGGACCCACCATTACACCATCTCTCTGCTGTATTTTAGAAATATTGCTGAGAACAGCTCCTGAGGCATGTTTGGGTTATTAAATCAGAGAATCATAACACACACACTGGCCACAGTGAAATAAAATTCCCCATTCTACCCCTATTTGTAGGAAGAACCCTTCAGTTGAAATTTGGAGACATTTCAGCAATATGGTTTGGTTTTTTTTTATTTTTGTGTGGGAGCCTGATTATCTGCAACTGATTAGGAAAGCTGCATTTTGAAGTTCAGGTGGGTCACAGCATTCTCACAGTCCAGTGCAAAAGGCTTTCACTGGACAGCTGGGAAGGTGCTCCTTGACAGACAGTTATCCTAGAGAAGTGGAAGCCCTTCTACCCCCAGTAGAACTCATCACTACTTTTGAAGGTGTCTGATAGTTTCCATCATGGGTTTCTACTAGTCATGACAAACTCCATGTTCAAGATGCTCTTCAAAAACAATTGTTGTGGGGGACCATTTTCAAACAAGCTTTGCCCAGTCCAGGTTCTTAACTAACTGGAGCAGCAGTTATATTTTGCAGTATTTTTCTCTTTGTAAGCTACTTTTCATCTACAGGAATCACAAATATAGCATGTGCCTTCAGTGATCTCACTAATGAGTTATTTCTGCCTCTGCCCACTGTAGGCAGTGGAAGCGCTATGCAGAGTGCTCAGGCTTACACCCTGCCTTTTTAGAAATACTTCTGTCATGACAGTCAGAGGGGTAGTGCAGGGCTAAATACGTCTGTCAGAACCTAAGCAATGTTCCACTAACTCCTCCAGCACTTGCTCTTCGCTTACGTCAAGAGCATCTTTTTATGCCAACATTTGTTTCATAAAATAAGGCTGATAGCAGAGGTGGAGTCACACCAACATAAATGCCAACTGCTTTGAACTCAAGGCAGGGCTTCCTCCTCACTCATTCCCTAGCTCCTTCCCAAGGTTCCTTCGGGTAGGGGTGCTGCTGGCATTTTCACACCAGGCTTTGCAGGCCTGGGGCTGCTAGACATGGTCTGGAGGACAGGGGCATCAATCTGCAAGGCAGAGTTCTAACTTTCTCCTAGGATGCATGGGACTACCCTTTGGATAGCCTCAGTCAACCCAAAACATTGTTAATTGTCCTTGAACTGGCTGAGATTCTCAGTCCCCCCACCAACCTCCTTTCAGCTCCACTATAATCTTTCCAGACACTTTTTCTAGTGACATTCTTGTTGTGCTTCACCAAGACATCTGATCCAACCACAGAGTCTTTTATTACATAAAAACCATTACTCTCAACACTCTATAGCGTATTTGCTATATGACAAGCTCCAGTTGTATGGTAAGTGAAATACTTTAAAGATCACAACCAGTATCCTTCCAGAGGGAGAAAAAGTGGAAAAAACCCCAACAAAACAAAAAACCCAACCCAAACACAAACAAACATGATATAAGCAAATGTAGGTCTCAAATGACAGCAAGTCAAAAAACAAAAAAACTAAAAAAATTTAAAAAAAAAAAAAGAAAAAGAAAAAAGGAAGACCCCCAAAAAAAACATTACCATACAGATAAATAAGTGCTGTCTCAAAGCCAGAAATTCAACAATGTGAAGTGGAACATCACCATTCTTTTTCAGTTGCCTTTTTTTTTTTAATTATCTTTTTTTGTCAGTAGTTGGATTGCTATTTCAAACACCTTCACAACATACAAAAAAAACCCAAATTTGTTTTTAATCCAGAATAAGGTAATGATTTTTTTTAATTTTTCAATCTGATGGGAGTTCAAAAGTAAAAGAGAAACAGTAAAACTATGACAACAGCACCTTGACATTGTTTTAATTCCAACACTATCAGAAGTTAGAAGCAGTAAACATATAATACTAACAGGAATAAAGATACTTACTGTCTAAAATGTAAACGGAATGTTTTGGTTCAATTTATTTTTTCTGAAAGAGGACATTTTATCATCAATTCACAATTGAAGCAGCATGCAATTTTCTTCCCTTTTTTTTTTTAAAACTTTTTATATTTTCAATTCTTGGCAACGGCGACAAACCACAATGTTAGAGGAATGTAATGCAGACTTTGCTTGTTTTTCTTTTCTTTTTTTTTTTTGTGGGGGGGTTTTTTTTTTTTTTTTTTTTTTTTTTTTTTTTTTTTTTTTTTTTTTTAAACTTGTGCGCAAATGACTTCTGTTCCCCTTCAGGTCATGGATATGTTCAATAAATAGATTGTGGAACCACTGTACTGTATAAACTTCAGTTATACATGCAGTCCATAAAATTATTTTTTACCGAATAATTTACCCTGTCATGTATATATACAAATAGATAATTTTGTCTCAATGTGATCTATACAACACAAATCCACTATCTTCCCCTTTTAATGGTTAATGTACATACACAGGAAGTGTCTATCCTTATAAATCGCCAACCAACTCTCTTTTTATTATCCATGGTGAGAGCTCTCACATAGGACTGGGTAGTTCGGCACTGGGAGTTCCAATGCCTCTTGTCTATGCCCCTGCAGCCCTCCTTTGTGTACCCCTTGGGGTTGCATTTGGTCTCATAGAAGTATTGCTTCAGTTGGCCTTTGGGTACTGGGACTTTCTCCAGGACTGTGACAGTCGCCCCAGACATGTCCACTGCAGTCTTTTTCTCTGCAGCTGTCACCCACTCACTCGTGCTGTCACACACGCTCAGCTCCCCTCGGCGAGCTGGGTCAGAGTGGCGCCGGACCCTCATGGACATGTTTGCAGCATCCAAGTAGTTTTTGTACTCCTCGAGCAGAAAGAGCAGTGGGGGTTCCAAAGGCACTTGACTGCTTAGCATGACTCGGGATGTGTACAAGTCTGCATCCTTGTTTTCCTCGCTGGGCTGGATGTCCTGGTCCTCATCTAGAAGCTCCTCAATCACATGTTCAAAAGTGTCTGCCAGCGATGTCAGTCCTCTTGAACCAGCATTGGGCCCATTTAGGCTCTCAAGAGTCCCATGGGTCCGAAGACCTGGATATGCCAAGCTGCCTTGTCCTCTTACACTAGCTTCTTTCATTGGGGCAGCTTTCATGCAACTGAAGTATGAGATAACCATAGTAAGGAAAAGGATGGTCATCACTCTTCTCACTTGGTGGAACTGTTAAGGGCAAGAAAAAAAAAATTAGCTTACAAGGGAGGGAGTAATAAAAATTCACCCGAGTTGTCAGGAGACACTATGCATTTTCTGCAGAGATCAGCTGCATGCAGGTGCAACTCATTCCGAGATAAAGTGCACTCTTGTACAAGGGTGTTCTTTGATTTAGAGTTTCAAATAAAGCAGATGCTGAAGCTTAAGCAACACTGATACCAGCAAGTCACAGTTCTTATGTGTCAAAGTCTTTCTGTAGTAAGTATTAGATACTGTGTGAACTCCTTATTTATCAACCAATTATGTTTATTTCAAGGAACAGCAAAAGCAGAACCGCTCTTTAGCAATGCAGCATTTCGGTAATATGAGGCAGCTTCACAAGCATGAAAGGCAAGACTTCCACTTCAAGTGCAAATGCAAATATTTAATTTTTAAGACCTCTCTATGCTAAAAATATTTAATCTTTCTATCCTCAAAAAACTGAACAGCACCAGGATAAATTGCATTTATATTTTCAAAAGGGTATTTTGAAAGCAGCCTTCAAAACACAGGAAGAGGCCATAGAGTTCTAAAGTCTCAGCAGGTCAATTCCTCATCTAAAAGTGGAAGGTATGTGTGCATATATATAGAAAAAGAAAATGGTCCAGGACACTATACTAAATTGGAGCTGGACAGATTGCCTGTATGTGAATATAATGGAAGAGCCCTGCTGGATTACAAAGCTTACAAGAATTGTACTGGAAAGACGGCACCACAACCACAGACCCATACCACCTGTTCTCAAGCAGGCAAAGCACCCATTTAAAACCAGTTCAACTCCTGAGCCCAGCATCAAAACCAGAAGCACAGCCAGCCCCACTGCTATACTGAAACACAGCAGCTTGCCTGTTTTACATTCTGCCCCAAGTTCTGATACATGTTATGGGCATTGAGGCTTATATGTACACTTGGCTTTGTCCTTATTGAGTGAGGAGGGGTAGAACCAGGAAAGAGCGTTGGTAAGAGAACTTCTCACCAGGATGGGAACGAGCACAACTCACTTCTGTGACTGCTCTTACCCAAGCACTTCGCTTAGTCTCTGCAGATGTTCTACCATGAGGAACGTACGTTGTTTCCTCCTCAAGTGAAGGGTACACACTTCAGGTACAAGAAACCCCAGATCCCCCAGTGACAACAAGCTATACTTTCTGTCTGATCCCAGGTGCTACTACAACATCCATCACATCCTGTTATTTTTCCTCCTTCTGATCCCTGCTCTCACCAGTTCTGCTTGCTAGAAAGCAGTGGCATTGTTCACATTTTTGAAGAAGGAGCTAATGCTTGTTTCAGAGCTTTTGAAGTTCTTTCGGAAGTACCTCATACTTGGCAGCACTCACTGGAGTAAATGTTATTTCTGTTTGCCAACAGGGTGCTATGTAAAAAGTCTTACTTCATCTCCTGCAAATATGCTGTGGGAAACTAGTACTCTTAAGACTCGAACATGGAAAGACAATCTATCATAAAACAAAGAAAATGAAATATATACCAGAACAGCAGTGCCCAAAATGCAGGTCTCAAAGTTTACTTAATGAAGTGGGGGGTGGAAAGTGTTTAGGTTTGTGTTCATGGCCTCCTCACCCCCAGCTCCCACTAAACAAGATTTTGTCCAAGAATCCTCTCTATCCCAACACAACTCCCTCCATCTTTCTTCCTGTTTAAAAGTGTTACTGTGGCATAGAATTATTAAGATTAAACAAACCTGACATCTGTGTTTCACAGGAACATAGTGTTTGCTCTAACCATTCAGAATATTAATATTTTGTGGATTATTTAATCCTAGAATTTTAAAAATATTCTACAAGGAGTAATATCAAACTTTTCCTCAAAGGGGAGGAAGAGACACCAAAGATGATTTACAACACAAGGAAGAAAGTGATCAGTCTTCCTTTATCAAACAAGGAGAAACTAGAGAAAAAGGAGAAGGGGTGGTTCAGCTAGCATACATATGCAGAGCCAATGGATCAGGCAACAAAAATAATAATATTCATACACTCCCTCTTCTGAGAATTGTTTTATATAAAACTTGAAAGGGGGAAAAAAAAACACCCTCAAACACCCACATTACACTTTGACCACCAAAGCAGTGAACAGAACACAGATCTTCTGGCTTCTAATCAAGTTCCTGTTGTTTTTACTAGACTAGTGCCCAGAGGTCCCAGCCAATATCTTGACTCTGGAGGACAGACTCGGTATGACCACACAGAATCTCAAAAGGTCTTCCAGTGTTTGAGGACATAACGCAGGAGGCACCAAGAGAAGTACAGAACAAGAAAGATAAGATTTTCAAATAAGGTAGGTGAATAAAGGACAGGATGATGCCTGGACCAGACCACATCCTTCACTGTTGTCACTGGGCTGTTTACCTCTCATGGTATCAGAGAGCTTGAGGAAATGTGTAATTAATAGAACAGTGGCTGTGCAAATTCATTTGCATGGACATTTTCCTTGTAATGAAGACAGAAATGTGCAGAGAAATCTCACCAATTGACTTCAGTAAGCCCTCAGTATCCTCTAACAATGGCTGGTTGGTTACCAGACCTAACAGTACTTTATATCTCATGCTAAATTAATCCTTCCTCAATCAATTTTGCCTTCCATTGAGGAAGGAAACTGATGTCAAGCTTGATAAATTTACATCCCATCTGAGGACACAAACACAACACTTTTATCTAAGGTAGCAAGAAACAATGTACAATTACCTTCTGAAAACCAACAACTTTAGGACAGCTATTATCCACATAACATACTGATAATACACAAGAAAATGTGTCCCCCTAAAAGCCACCCCTCTTTCTTCCAAAAGAATTATAGTAGAAGAATATGTCAAAACAAGCTTTATCAAGACAGACACATGGAATACTGCTAGTAAGCAGACACAGATCAAACATCTACTTCTTTGTAAATGAGTCCCACACTAAACCAAAGTGTGCAAGCAGGATGTCAGAAGATTATCTTAACAGTAACTTGAGCAACATATGCAGTCCTCGTCTTTGACAGTAAACTATCAGGTGATTTAATACAAAGAAGCAATATTTTAACACCTAAGAAAATCCTTCAGTTTAGAGGCCACTGAAATTTCTAGCAGCAGCTGATCTAAATCTACCAGTTTAATATGCTATAGCATAAGTTTTAAATCTCATTTCATGGGTAGAAACACACCCCCTTTCAGATACTGTTGAACTGAGTCACAAATGCATGGTTTATCTCCTACTTAATGAGGCAGGACTAATATCCCAATGTAGCACCAAAAAGATCATTGGAAACACTTCAGCTGGAGGCTTCCAGTCCTTTGCCTCTGCTCCCCAACTATCAAACCTTCATTGTATTGTAAAGATACTGCCCATCTTCTGATTACGAGGAGGTCACCATGTCACCCCACACAGAAGCACAAACAGGGTGGGAACATGGGAGAAAACTGTATTTTCCAGTGTTCCCAGTATACTACTACTGAACAAGGTACTGTACCTTTCCATATCAGGCACATCCACAACTACAAGGCCTTGCATGGAGAAGCCCCAGCATTCCTGTATACACCCACACCTGATGCTGCCCTGGCAGACTGAGCAGCTATTTCCCACAGAGGTTCCTCAGTGTTGAGCCTTTCTTAACTGGAGCAACCTGGCTGATACTGCATGTTCTGAGGGCATTGATACAACTGAATGACAGACAAAACACAGCAGCCATGGCCACTTCTAGTCAGACATGCAGCTAGAAACCAAACCAAAATCAGATCACTGAGTATACAGCCTCAATCTGTAGGATGCATTCATTCCCTCCCTTCTCAGCTATCAAAGTTCAAGTCTTCACTCCCCATCTTCTAGGAACAACAACAAGAGGCTACAGTCATTTTGTACTCTTCCTGTTCAGCTATGTCACTGGGCATAGAAGATCAAAGACTTTTCTAGGAGGGAATCTTGGTTCAGTTGCTGTCCCGTAGACTGCTGTATACACCCACTAACCTAGATATATGCTAGCTGCTCTGAGACCCAACCTTGAGCTACTCCCTCAGGTCACACAAGACATCTGTCAGAAATCACATTTGAGACTAGCTTCCTCAATGCCATCCATGGCTGCAAGAACATCCTTCCTTCTCTCATGCAGCACAGCAAAGCTGAAGCAATGAAAAGAGGTCACCCACCATGGACCAGATCTCAGGAAGACATGACCTAGTTTGTACTTCAATAAAGTCCATACAATTACAGCTAGATTAAGGGCACATAATTGTGGCAGTTGTCTCCACTAATGGGAAGGAGGCTCATTAAATGAAGGTCATGTCAATTATTTACAGCTAGTTTATATATGCAGTCAATTATCTAGTTGTACTATTTATTTCAGTATTTGTATTTAATGAGGATTCACCATTTGTTTTATTTTGTTATTTTTAGTTATTTTAATCAGAAACCTAGCAGTTTAACAGGTTGTATTTCCAGCAGAGAGACCTGAGGAACAGCTGTGAACATACACTTGCTTTTCTACATCCTGATATGTGCCAGGAAAGTTGAAATATCTTTCAGTAGTGAATAGATTCATAATGCTTTAATCTCTAGAAAGGAGTGTGCGGTAGAAGTTAAATTTAGCAGCAAGACGACATTCATTTCTGCCTTGCCATTTTCGAAGACCTTTATACAAAAGTTCAATTTACTAAATACTACTGAATNTTGTCACTGGGCTGTTTACCTCTCATGGTATCAGAGAGCTTGAGGAAATGTGTAATTAATAGAACAGTGGCTGTGCAAATTCATTTGCATGGACATTTTCCTTGTAATGAAGACAGAAATGTGCAGAGAAATCTCACCAATTGACTTCAGTAAGCCCTCAGTATCCTCTAACAATGGCTGGTTGGTTACCAGACCTAACAGTACTTTATATCTCATGCTAAATTAATCCTTCCTCAATCAATTTTGCCTTCCATTGAGGAAGGAAACTGATGTCAAGCTTGATAAATTTACATCCCATCTGAGGACACAAACACAACACTTTTATCTAAGGTAGCAAGAAACAATGTACAATTACCTTCTGAAAACCAACAAAAAAACCCAAACAAGACAACACAAAAAAACCCCCAAGATACTTAAGTTTAAGTATCTTGAATGAAATAGTTTCCTTTATGAAGGCTACAATGAAAACATTTGGGATATTTCCTTACCACTGTGTCCCACTAAATAGAAGTTTTAAAATTGCATGGTAACTGTGATCACAGCATCTTGCTGATGTTCCCTCTTGCCCTAAAGAAAAATAATAATCATAGTGGAAAAGAGAACTTGTATCTCTAGAATTAGGGAGTCATCAATGCAGTAATTACAGTAGTTGAAATACATTTTGGAAATTTATTTTCAGTTATAAAAGCTTCAAGCCTTTGAGCAAACTGGAGAATTATCACATCTAGCCTGCTGTGGCAGAGCCACTCTCATCCTCCAACTTAAACACACTGCTACAGAAATTTCTCTCCTGTTTTAGGTTTCCTTTTGCACAACTCGGGTCATTATTTTTGCATTTTGAGAAGATTGTGTCACACACTTCATTGTGACATCAACCCAGTATGGCTGAGAGGGAAAAATACACTGCAAATTTTGTAGGCATCAGTTTTTACCAAATACTTTGCTTCAGTCCTATAGTTCTTTGGAGTCTGGGGGTTCTGTGATAACACAGTCAATATGCAAAAGGCAACAGTGACTCCTCTCTCCAAAATCTATCAATTTCCAATGGGAATATCAATTGTCAATGGGAATGACTCTGTGTCCCAGTTCCTGTAGCAGTCTATCCAGAAAAAGTACCTTGTACTCCTTAACTGCAGACTCAGCACACAAAATAAATATCATCTTTTCCATCCTTTGCAGTCCCAGACCCCCTTGTTTTGAAGATCCTGACAGATCGTTTAAATGCCCTGGACTGCCTGACCAATGGCTGGGTGCTTTATGGCTTCCCAAGAGACATCGAGCAGGGAGAAGAGATGCAAAAATCACATATTACTCCAAACAGGTAAGACATAAATTCAGCAGTCGTGACATTACATAGAGGAAAAACTTGTTTATGGAAAGATCCGGGTCTTTATTGACATTGTATAGGCTGTTGCACCTTGTTTGTTTATTCTTTCCTTAGCTAGAAGAGGGGTCTTGCTCCTGGAGAGTAGGAAATAGAGCTTTGGCCTTACAAATCCTCCAGATGGCCAGACTGTGGGAGAGAGAAGAGGTTTGTTCTTCTGGTTATTTGTTTGAGTTGCCTCTAAAGGCAAGCCGTGAGAAATGGATTAAAGTTTGGATTACATCAGAAGGTGTATTTTATTTGCAGCAGGAGGGAGGATCTGCATCTTTTTTTCTTTAGNCCCATGTATGGCACCTACACTGACATCATTAGGAGTCTAAAGTAGCCTGATTGTGGTACCTGGCCCAGTTATGATTTAACACAGCAAAATGTTCTTGGATCCAAGTGGTATAAAATGCTACAACTTGGGCCCCAGGCAGCAAATTTCTCTTTTGGTTAACAAAATCTTTCCTCATGAGAAATGAAGCAGAGCCTTCAGAACTGTATAAAGTACCATATCTCTTTACCTTTGCAAACCCACCTGATGAGTCTTTAATTCACACGTGCTATTCCTTGGGAGGCTGTGGAAATCTAGAATTAAAGAAAAACAAAGAATGAACAAAGAAAATTCTGATATGTTAAGCTTAAGGTTTTCTGAGCTTCAGGTAGTATGCCTTGCTACATTCCTCTAACAGTGACTCTCACCCTGTGAGTCTGGGCACAGGCATGAGTTCCTGCTTTATGCATCGTTACCGGAGTGTGTGAACAGATACCAAAATGGGATGCATGTCAGCACATGATTTGCAAAGACTAAATGTACTGAGAACAAATAGTATTAACCTTTAACACATGCATTACTGGATGTCTGACACACTCTGGTTATCCTTGCGGCTATTTATGCAAGCTATNAACACAACACTTTTATCTAAGGTAGCAAGAAACAATGTACAATTACCTTCTGAAAACCAACAACTTTAGGACAGCTATTATCCACATAACATACTGATAATACACAAGAAAATGTGTCCCCCTAAAAGCCACCCCTCTTTCTTCCAAAAGAATTATAGTAGAAGAATATGTCAAAACAAGCTTTATCAAGACAGACACATGGAATACTGCTAGTAAGCAGACACAGATCAAACATCTACTTCTTTGTAAATGAGTCCCACACTAAACCAAAGTGTGCAAGCAGGATGTCAGAAGATTATCTTAACAGTAACTTGAGCAACATATGCAGTCCTCGTCTTTGACAGTAAACTATCAGGTGATTTAATACAAAGAAGCAATATTTTAACACCTAAGAAAATCCTTCAGTTTAGAGGCCACTGAAATTTCTAGCAGCAGCTGATCTAAATCTACCAGTTTAATATGCTATAGCATAAGTTTTAAATCTCATTTCATGGGTAGAAACACACCCCCTTTCAGATACTGTTGAACTGAGTCACAAATGCATGGTTTATCTCCTACTTAATGAGGCAGGACTAATATCCCAATGTAGCACCAAAAAGATCATTGGAAACACTTCAGCTGGAGGCTTCCAGTCCTTTGCCTCTGCTCCCCAACTATCAAACCTTCATTGTATTGTAAAGATACTGCCCATCTTCTGATTACGAGGAGGTCACCATGTCACCCCACACAGAAGCACAAACAGGGTGGGAACATGGGAGAAAACTGTATTTTCCAGTGTTCCCAGTATACTACTACTGAACAAGGTACTGTACCTTTCCATATCAGGCACATCCACAACTACAAGGCCTTGCATGGAGAAGCCCCAGCATTCCTGTATACACCCACACCTGATGCTGCCCTGGCAGACTGAGCAGCTATTTCCCACAGAGGTTCCTCAGTGTTGAGCCTTTCTTAACTGGAGCAACCTGGCTGATACTGCATGTTCTGAGGGCATTGATACAACTGAATGACAGACAAAACACAGCAGCCATGGCCACTTCTAGTCAGACATGCAGCTAGAAACCAAACCAAAATCAGATCACTGAGTATACAGCCTCAATCTGTAGGATGCATTCATTCCCTCCCTTCTCAGCTATCAAAGTTCAAGTCTTCACTCCCCATCTTCTAGGAACAACAACAAGAGGCTACAGTCATTTTGTACTCTTCCTGTTCAGCTATGTCACTGGGCATAGAAGATCAAAGACTTTTCTAGGAGGGAATCTTGGTTCAGTTGCTGTCCCGTAGACTGCTGTATACACCCACTAACCTAGATATATGCTAGCTGCTCTGAGACCCAACCTTGAGCTACTCCCTCAGGTCACACAAGACATCTGTCAGAAATCACATTTGAGACTAGCTTCCTCAATGCCATCCATGGCTGCAAGAACATCCTTCCTTCTCTCATGCAGCACAGCAAAGCTGAAGCAATGAAAAGAGGTCACCCACCATGGACCAGATCTCAGGAAGACATGACCTAGTTTGTACTTCAATAAAGTCCATACAATTACAGCTAGATTAAGGGCACATAATTGTGGCAGTTGTCTCCACTAATGGGAAGGAGGCTCATTAAATGAAGGTCATGTCAATTATTTACAGCTAGTTTATATATGCAGTCAATTATCTAGTTGTACTATTTATTTCAGTATTTGTATTTAATGAGGATTCACCATTTGTTTTATTTTGTTATTTTTAGTTATTTTAATCAGAAACCTAGCAGTTTAACAGGTTGTATTTCCAGCAGAGAGACCTGAGGAACAGCTGTGAACATACACTTGCTTTTCTACATCCTGATATGTGCCAGGAAAGTTGAAATATCTTTCAGTAGTGAATAGATTCATAATGCTTTAATCTCTAGAAAGGAGTGTGCGGTAGAAGTTAAATTTAGCAGCAAGACGACATTCATTTCTGCCTTGCCATTTTCGAAGACCTTTATACAAAAGTTCAATTTACTAAATACTACTGAATGGCACAGGCATGAGTTCCTGCTTTATGCATCGTTACCGGAGTGTGTGAACAGATACCAAAATGGGATGCATGTCAGCACATGATTTGCAAAGACTAAATGTACTGAGAACAAATAGTATTAACCTTTAACACATGCATTACTGGATGTCTGACACACTCTGGTTATCCTTGCGGCTATTTATGCAAGCTATATAATTACTTTTTATTACTGAAAAGAAAGTGCCCTCCCCCCATCAAGTACACACCCAATTTTTATTCTTGTAAGTTGGTGCTTCATGTCAGGAAGAAGAAGCATTTTATTTTTATTCTCATGTTGCTTTTTCCTGAGGTAATAAAAAACTACTTAACCATAATGCCAGGGACTATAAGCCTTTTTGAAGACTAAGATATATACCAAGCAAATTTACAAGTATTTTATAAACTACCCCTTTTAATGCAAGAAATTATCTTTCATCCTATGTTGCTAAATGTTGCCTATGGTATTGCTGCTGAGAGCAAAGAAACTTCAGCAATATTTGAATCTGGAGAAGTAAGCATCTGTTTAAAACACAACAAGGGGTTTTGTGGTCCCAGATCTTATTGGACTCTCCTCGATGCATATAAACATCACAACTTCTGTCAGCCACAAGTGGGAAAGAACACAAAATAGTGTCAAAATAATAATGTCATGACATTACAACCCTGACCTTTCACAGAGTTAAGTATCAGCTTCCTACAAACTTTCATCATACCTTTCTGGACACTCAAACAGCCATGCAAAGGGCACACTTGCTTCAAAGCTCTCAGAGAATTTAGCAGCTCTAATGGGCGCAGACCAGACAGTCTCCTCGTTACAAGCACAGTTACACTCAAACTGGCCAAGAGCAGGAGCAAAAGGAGTTCCTAGTGGGCTTTGTCAGATGGATCTCAGACCCATTCTGCCCACACCAGGGAACAAGCAGGATGAGTTTTGGCAGTAGGTGCAAGCAAAGGAATAGCAGGCCAGACTCACAGTGTCAGAACTTTCAGAGCCGAAACAACACCCGTGGAAGGGAACAGATGTGCACTATTTTTATAATTTGACAATGTGAGCTGACAAGCCAGTGGCATACACACTGCCTTTCCAGCTGTTTGCACAGCATCCCACACAGGGCACTCAAACTGCACAAGGCTTGTGATCCCTACTGTAAACAAAGATTCACTCAGCTCCAGTAATGTACTTGTGTGTGCCCCTGTATATATCAAACACAATATGCTTTGCCACAACATTTTTTTTGGCAAAATTTCATATTAAAATACCAAGGTATGCAGTGAAAGTCCTCCTCAAATAAGAGTGCTACCGGTAGGTTTATTTTTGCTCATCAGGAGTATCATGGGTAGGGTAACATGTATTCCTATGGCCATGCCAGAAATCCTATATGGTTGGGATGTGACTTCCAAGTCTAAAAACCAAGCAATAGCAAATTCCAGTTTCAAAATTGACTTCAGGCTTCAAAAACTGCATTAATCTCTTTTACAGAATACTTCAAGAGATGAAAAGTTCACCTACAGAATAAGCTACCTAATACACCACCCCACTTCCCCTCCCCAACAAAACAAGAAAAACAACCACAACCATCATATGAAATAATTACTCCATGCCAACATATTATCCGTTTCCTCCATGGGAGAAGATAATTACGGTTCTCAGAAATCATTGCTTTGATAGCCACTAGAGCATTATACAAGGCTAATACAATCTGTGCACAGAAGAATGTTAGTGCAGAACCTCAGACCTTTGAGCAGCATCTGTGGTTTGTCTTCCATTTAACTACAGCTCTTTGGTATGAAATACTGTGCTGAATCGTCACAGGATTAAGCTATTCTGCCAAGTACACACATGAAGCTTCCACTGAAGTCAAGGATAATTGGCGCTCAAGAGCGGGAACAGAATGGAGCATGTTGCGTGCAAACTAGCATGAGTTGGATCCCTCAATGTGACATGTGTCCAGCAGCCCTGGAACAACCCAGAAGCTGCTGTACCAGTTAAGCCTGGATTTTAAGAATGCCTATAAACTATTGAACAGCATGGAAAACATCCCACGCACCCATTGGTTCTGCTGCAAGTGGCAACTTTCCTAGGACCTATAGAACATTATGCACTTGACAGGAACATAAGTGAAACTTAGCCAAGGAAAATTAATGGTTAAAAAGCATAAGCATCAGATGGAGCAGTTACCTGTTGTTTGGGTAGACAGGGCTTTCTCTAGGGTTAGGGAGAAGAGAAAGGGTTATACCCATTTGTTGCAAGACTCTTACCTTTGCTGAGACCCTGACTGCGTATGGCATTGCTGTATAAGAATACCTTGCTTTTAGCCATAGTCAGTCCTTGAAATGAAGCAGATCAGTTCGTTGTGATATGTGTGAACTAGAAACTGGAAATGCCTGTTGTCAAGAGTCCTGACAGGTATTAACAATATGCCTGCATCTGCCAGTGGTGTTATCAGTCATCTTCTGGATGCCTGCCCTTGTGTGCAGATTTCTCTCCACACATGCTCAGTCCAGTTTCTAGCCATGGAAATACTTTCTATAGATGGGGCAAGGGATAAAAGCTTTAAACTGAGGTACCAGAGCAGATTCTGGGGGCATTCAAGTCCAAAGTTCATGGGAACAATCAGACTAGGAGGAGAAATTTATAAGTTTGCGAAGCCACTACAATCTACATTAAAGGAATAATGAGAAATTTGTACTGCACAAGGATACACTCCATAGGAATCTAACAGCCAGCCCTGCACATGTCCTGCTGTCACAACAGCTTTATCTCTGGAGATAATTCCAGTAAAAAATTATCTTAATATATTAACATAATTCTATTGAAAAAACTTGGTCAAGAAGTGCTCTTTCACCACTGATACTGTATTATGGCAGTGCATCACATCAGAGATTTCAAAGCAGTTTTCAGCTTTTTTTATAACCACCTTACAGTGTCTTCTTTTTGCGATTGCTATACCTGGTTCTCTATCCATAATCTATCTTAAAAGTTTGAGGGGCCAGCTTCAACCAGATCCAATAAAGGGATAAAAGTTTTGCAGACAAGACTACTTGAAGGGTCAGGTGTTGCAACTGCCATGCGAGTAGCTGAGACCCACCCAAATAAGCGTTCCCCCTCTTCCATCCTTAGTCATGCAAACTGCAGTGTATGGGCTTATCCACTTCCACACTTACAACACCACACTGTTGCTTTCATTTCATAAGCTCCACAGAGGAAAAGGGTTTGGAGTTATTAGAAAGGCTGAGGAGGTACATCTGGCAAAGATGCAAGAGTCTGAAACAAGCTTCGTTAGTTCTACTTCTCAAGGTATAAACATTTAATGCAGCATAGAGAAAAAATCCTGCAACCTTGCAGAAAACAATTTATCAATCTCCTGCCTTTGCCCAGTTGTATAAAGGTGCAGTTTCTTCTACAGAGCAGTATTACACTGTTTCCTGTGAATTACATGGACATTGGGTCCTTCCCCTCTCCAATTAAAAATGATTTTTACCTGGCTCATGACTTTTCATTCTTGCCACCAGCTGTAACATGGTGGGAAATTATTTCCACAAAAATGGTCAATGTTCATCGAAGCAATATTTCCAGTGTACCCAGTCCTGGTGGATACTGTCACTGCCTGGTACAAAGCCATACTGCTCTCTTCAGAGTTATACCATCTGCAAAGATGGCTAAATACTAATGTGGTCATAAAATCTGATGGGGCCAACCTCTAAACTATACCCATTTCAGAACAAAATGTGACAGATTTCAGCATAACAGCTTCCCCGCACTCAGAAGTCCTGAGGGGTACCTGCATATTTGGTAATCATCTCACTTTAAAGAGGAAGGAAAAAAAGCTTTCTAGGTGTGCAGAGTAGCTCCTCCCTTCATCAATATAAGCACATAAATAGCCCAGACATGCCTATAAACAGAAGTATGCAAAATCCAGCCCAACACCACCTAACTTTGCTCTGCACTTGAGTGTCTTGTTTCACGCACGCACATCCCAGCTAAAGAAAGTGGCTCTGCTGCCAGGAGCCTGTTCTCACTGCAAGAACCCTTAAACTCTAAAGGCTAGGTTTGTATATGAGATTTCAGTCATTAAATAAACACTTCTCTAGAAAAATGTCAATACCTGTCCCTTCACATAAGCAGATCCTCCTGCCCTGCAGGGAAGGAGAGTCTCTCTTCAAATTGCTGGGGTTGAGGGGGAAGGAAAGGGAAAGTTCAAGCGAGAAACATTGAATTACCCAATTAGTCTGTTGAAAACAGCTAAATGTTCTCCCTCTCCCAAATCTCTGCACAAAAGGACAGATGATCTAGAAGTCACCATCCTATTCAAAATCAAAAGCAGAGCTGTCTTATCAGACATAATTACTAATTCTAGAAGAAAAAAAAAAAAAAGACAACACCAAAAACCACACAGAAGTTGCATGAGCAGAGGGACCTGGTGCTTCTGCTGCCATGACCCTCACTTGTAAATTTCTTGGAGAACACACTGTCAAAGCTTCCAAAGTATTTTGCAGACACTGAATCTCAACGTATTTAGGTGAGAAGGAACCACATGAGAAATCCTATTTCACTTCTGGATAGGCTGAAGCCCATAAAGACATTTAAACCATTTACCATAGACTGCACAGCAAGTTGCTCCTGAACTAGAGGTGAACAGAGGAGCCACTGTTCCAAATCCCTCACTTCAGCCACTGCACAAAGCTGCCTTAACCATGTGCATTGTTCCCATATTTTATAAATCTCTCTATGGTAACTTAAATGTCTAACCCAGAAAGAGGCAGGGCAGCTGATTAAAACCTTAGGGGTATTATTTTGAATACATATGCTAGCTCACTTCCATCTGTGTTGTTAATTAGTTTCTGACTGTAGGTTAAATGTAGGGCATGTTGTCACGAGCCTAAGGTGGGGTGGCAGGACCTCCTGCTATTACCATATGGCTTTTTGTTTCTTCCTTCATTCTTCAGCTCTTAGCCTCATGCTTCCAATTTGTGGGATCAACCATTATATAACAAAGAACAACAAAGAAAGCAAAACTAGTGTTATAAATGAGTTTTTAATAGTGAAGAATGTTTGTAAGAGGTTGGATTTGAAATGCAACACAAGTTCCCATCTCATCCATAGGCTGCTTTTACCCAAGGTGAATTTGCTATTAAATTCAGGAAAGACCTATTTCCATGAAGAACTACTACTGCACAAGTAGGTATTTACCAGCTCTGTAACACAAATTAGTTAGCTTGCCAGAGACCAAAGGGCATCCATCCTTCAGTATAAAATGTCAGTATAAAGTGTAGAAGAGCAAGGCTATGCCTACTTGTATGGATGCCCAGGGCTCAGAGAGGATGGGGCCAGCATAGCTGCACCAGCCCCATCAAAAACAATAAAAAGAAAAAAGATGACTGAGTTATGGTCATCCTTTTTTTAGCAAGAACATAGACCTATCTTCTTGTTAAAATACAAATGTCTCAGGACTGTCCTTGACAAAACTACAGGTCATGGATGTTTGAAGTACATCTGAACATGATTAACCTCAAGACCTGCAGAGTATCTGCAATCATTTTCTAGTGAGTACAACTTGAATACTAACAGGTCTGGTGGTGCTCTGCCACTGAAGACTTGCTCCAAAGTGATCATTTAGAGTAGATACTTTAGTTATTGTGTTTCTAGCTCTCATTGTGTACCTGTCCTTCCATTAGCTAAAAGCAGGGAAATGATTTCTGGTAATTCCAAGCATTAAATTCTGTAATTTTCACAAAAGTTACAGGAATCAAAGGAAAAGGAAAAAAAACAAACAACACAATACAATGTTGATATTGACCAAAACTAATTGAAAAACATGTCATATGACTTAATTCTCAAGGCTTATGGAACTCAAGACATGGCAAGTAGGTTTGTAAGACTCAGAGGTAGCAGTCCAAGACTCCAAAGAAGTCTGAATAGTTTCTTCTTAAGTCTTATTTCTGCCTTTTATTTATATATTTATTTTTTTTTCTTTTTTTAAGGTAAGCACGGGGAATTGGCTCATTTATCCTTTTGCAACATCCTTGTTCATCATTAACATTCCTGCTACTTCTGCAGTTATGATGGCAAAAAAGTTTAGTGTGGGGGACTGGAGAAATTAATCATTAGTGCAAAACTGAGATAGAAAAGGACTTAAAATTAGCTTTCCAAAAAAGGCAGCTTTGTTCTGCATTTTAAATTCAGGCGTCATCATTAGCTTTTAAGGAAAAAAACCCAAATTCATTTCAGACATTCTTTTGCTAGTTATTAAATAAAAGCACCTGCTTCTCCTTTCTTTGCACCATTTCATTGGCAGCAACTAGCCAACACCATATCAGTAACTAACCTCCTGTTGTAATGAGATGTGAAATATTCTTTGTCTCCCATAAAATAAAAACGACCTTTCTTTATCAGTCTTCAGGACATTAGCCACAAAGCAAAGAGCAAAACTAACCATGATGCTGACATAAACTATAGTGTTTAAAACTGGAACAGAAAACTGGAGAACTTCAGATTCCGTTTGCTTCTAGTTTTGGTTCATCCCGTTATAAAGATAAAGGGTGGTCATGATGTTCAGCAGCAAATTTGTACTTCACCACAGTTTCCTGGCATGAGTTCTGGTTAAGTTAACCTTGCCAGCCCGAACTTGTTAGTAGCATTGCTTCTCCTTACACTCACACTGGCTTTCAGTACAAATTCTATCAACTAGCATTTCTCTCTTGGCATTTATGGCTCAGTCAAACTGGATTATCAGCTCAAAAGGAATGTAAATAGTAAGTGAAGATCCAAGTCTTAAAGCGGGCAGCCAGCAGGCACAATTATCTAGAAATACGGCAAAACAATTCCTGTTGCTCATCCCAACAGTGTCCATACACTTCTATGGTGAAGCGATAGCTATGACTAAAGGGAGGTTGGTTTACATACTAGTCCAGCCCTTGAATAAAGTTTGGATTTAATTTCTTTTCATCTCAGTATATCAAGTACTGAACACTCACCGAGAGCGTCACGGCCAGCAGTAAAGAAGGATAAACTAAACCATATGGATACTAAATGTTGCACCAAGCTTAGAAAGTAAATGGCATAACAGACTAAGGAATCCAGAGATCATAACCTTTAATTCCTTGATCTAGACAAAACTGCTTTGCTCCAGGAGCTGTTATGTTTAAAGAAAACGGTGTTTGATCACATTAGATAAAGCACAACATGCACTAGAACTGGCACAAGATTAAGCTTATAACATATGTACTACAGGATTTGGGGGTGGGGGTGGGGTGGGGCAGCACAGGGGGAAGACTTGGTTCTTAATAGTTATAGCCTTAACTGCAACAACACATTCCAAGTCTTTTGCATGTTGAATTAATAAAGAGCATATAACAGCATTTTACTCAAGACTTCACCNCCAGGGCTCAGAGAGGATGGGGCCAGCATAGCTGCACCAGCCCCATCAAAAACAATAAAAAGAAAAAAGATGACTGAGTTATGGTCATCCTTTTTTTAGCAAGAACATAGACCTATCTTCTTGTTAAAATACAAATGTCTCAGGACTGTCCTTGACAAAACTACAGGTCATGGATGTTTGAAGTACATCTGAACATGATTAACCTCAAGACCTGCAGAGTATCTGCAATCATTTTCTAGTGAGTACAACTTGAATACTAACAGGTCTGGTGGTGCTCTGCCACTGAAGACTTGCTCCAAAGTGATCATTTAGAGTAGATACTTTAGTTATTGTGTTTCTAGCTCTCATTGTGTACCTGTCCTTCCATTAGCTAAAAGCAGGGAAATGATTTCTGGTAATTCCAAGCATTAAATTCTGTAATTTTCACAAAAGTTACAGGAATCAAAGGAAAAGGAAAAAAAACAAACAACACAATACAATGTTGATATTGACCAAAACTAATTGAAAAACATGTCATATGACTTAATTCTCAAGGCTTATGGAACTCAAGACATGGCAAGTAGGTTTGTAAGACTCAGAGGTAGCAGTCCAAGACTCCAAAGAAGTCTGAATAGTTTCTTCTTAAGTCTTATTTCTGCCTTTTATTTATATATTTATTTTTTTTTCTTTTTTTAAGGTAAGCACGGGGAATTGGCTCATTTATCCTTTTGCAACATCCTTGTTCATCATTAACATTCCTGCTACTTCTGCAGTTATGATGGCAAAAAAGTTTAGTGTGGGGGACTGGAGAAATTAATCATTAGTGCAAAACTGAGATAGAAAAGGACTTAAAATTAGCTTTCCAAAAAAGGCAGCTTTGTTCTGCATTTTAAATTCAGGCGTCATCATTAGCTTTTAAGGAAAAAAACCCAAATTCATTTCAGACATTCTTTTGCTAGTTATTAAATAAAAGCACCTGCTTCTCCTTTCTTTGCACCATTTCATTGGCAGCAACTAGCCAACACCATATCAGTAACTAACCTCCTGTTGTAATGAGATGTGAAATATTCTTTGTCTCCCATAAAATAAAAACGACCTTTCTTTATCAGTCTTCAGGACATTAGCCACAAAGCAAAGAGCAAAACTAACCATGATGCTGACATAAACTATAGTGTTTAAAACTGGAACAGAAAACTGGAGAACTTCAGATTCCGTTTGCTTCTAGTTTTGGTTCATCCCGTTATAAAGATAAAGGGTGGTCATGATGTTCAGCAGCAAATTTGTACTTCACCACAGTTTCCTGGCATGAGTTCTGGTTAAGTTAACCTTGCCAGCCCGAACTTGTTAGTAGCATTGCTTCTCCTTACACTCACACTGGCTTTCAGTACAAATTCTATCAACTAGCATTTCTCTCTTGGCATTTATGGCTCAGTCAAACTGGATTATCAGCTCAAAAGGAATGTAAATAGTAAGTGAAGATCCAAGTCTTAAAGCGGGCAGCCAGCAGGCACAATTATCTAGAAATACGGCAAAACAATTCCTGTTGCTCATCCCAACAGTGTCCATACACTTCTATGGTGAAGCGATAGCTATGACTAAAGGGAGGTTGGTTTACATACTAGTCCAGCCCTTGAATAAAGTTTGGATTTAATTTCTTTTCATCTCAGTATATCAAGTACTGAACACTCACCGAGAGCGTCACGGCCAGCAGTAAAGAAGGATAAACTAAACCATATGGATACTAAATGTTGCACCAAGCTTAGAAAGTAAATGGCATAACAGACTAAGGAATCCAGAGATCATAACCTTTAATTCCTTGATCTAGACAAAACTGCTTTGCTCCAGGAGCTGTTATGTTTAAAGAAAACGGTGTTTGATCACATTAGATAAAGCACAACATGCACTAGAACTGGCACAAGATTAAGCTTATAACATATGTACTACAGGATTTGGGGGTGGGGGTGGGGTGGGGCAGCACAGGGGGAAGACTTGGTTCTTAATAGTTATAGCCTTAACTGCAACAACACATTCCAAGTCTTTTGCATGTTGAATTAATAAAGAGCATATAACAGCATTTTACTCAAGACTTCACCTAGTTTTCTCTTTTTCCAGACTCCTCCTGCTATGCTACTATGCTATACACATGCAAATGACAACACCTACCTGTAGCCCAGTGCACATACTGGAAAGGCTGAGGTTGGATATGGAACTTGAGGTGCAACAAAGGTAGTTTTTCAAGCACTAGTTTGGTACAACAGCTCTTTCATACACACTGCTATTATATTAAGTTTGCAGTTGCTTCCTGACTTGACAGGCAAATATCCCTGTATCTCAGCTCCTCAGTTCGCAAAGAAAAACTCTGTTCCCTCAGAAGCAATACATTAAGCATTTACCCTGATGTATTTTACATGGACAGTTTTTAAGTATCTTAAGAAATTACCCAAATCATCAGCTGAAAAGATAAGCAGTACATGCAATCAACAAGTGGCAGACATTGTCCAGTTTCTGCGAGACAAAAGTTAAACCCCCACTCAGGTTTAGGTTCATTGGGATTCTTACTACACTGGGCATTTGATAACCCTAAATTAGCAGCTATTATAAAAGCCCCTAAAATGTACTATGCCTGTAGGAGTCAAACAGAAGTAATTGCACATGAGAAATTCAGTGGGTAAAAAAGGCACATTGTTTCTCTTCATAAGCAGTTCCTCACAAATAGGGAACAGTGATTATTCTCTTCCAAATGCAGTGGAAGAATCTGGTATAGCCAAAGACTTATGTGCAAAACAAAAATCAGAAGCTGTAAGTTCAAAACCTAAACAGGAAACCATATCCTAAGAACCAAGAGGCAGATAACAAAGTTTATTCCTTGTTAGATTTGAGGTAGCAACAAATACATACATAGCCAGCTTAACTTGGATACTTAATTTTGAAATGAGAAACCCCACTGTTCAGTGAAACCAAGCTAAAGTCTCCCAAGTCAATACATTAAGAAAAACAGAAGGTCTTCTGGTCTGCTAAAGGATATGCCCTACCAAGTAGGCTTCAATGATGGGATAGGGAATACCTGCCCCCCACACCCCTCCTCAACCCATCTCCCTAATGCATTATTTCTACATTGTTTTGGTGAAAGCTTTTGGATATGCTATCAAGTCTCACTGACAGCTGTAACAAGCCAGTATAAATCTGACTTGCAAACACTGCTTTAGGTATAGTCTAAAGCTTAGTCAGCAAATGATTTATTGTGTGTGATGCTTCTTGTTTACTTATTTAAGCCACACAAGGAGGAGATTAGTTACCTGCATCGTTAGAACGCGATTCCCAAGAATCGCCTCAGTTACAAGGTTGAAAAAGGCACACATGCATACACTAAAGCTGAGTAAGAACAAGTGGGATTAGCAGCCTCACTCATTTTAATTGAGCCGCTTCACTTGCAAGAGCCAGCCATAGCAGCGTGTTTGGTTCAGGCATCTCTAGGTGGCGGTAGCTGCTTAGATTTTGAGATATTGAGATGCTTATCTCAAATTTAGCAACCAACATTCCTCCCATCCTCTTAGAATTGCCTTTCCTAATTTGAAGTGTGACACCACACCCCCCCCCCCCCCCCCCACATTTCTTCATAATTTATAGTAGTCTGAAGCTGAGTCACAAGGATTTCTGCATTTTCCTAACCAAGTACACAAGAAATGAACTGCTAAAGTATTGAGGTAATTTATAGCGTAAAGCATCGAGAGCTTCTAGTCGATCAAAGGACTCAGAGAAACAAACATAAGAACAATCATGCCTTCTGTTCTGTAGAAATGCCATGGCCAGAAATAACTGTCCTAATTAACTGGTTTCAAAAAAATGACTTTTGAAAAATATAATATTCTTACCAAGGAGAGTGTACAACTGCTACAGCCTTATGGCAGCTGTCAGTGGGGCATGAAAATTCACCAGATGAAGTTACCTTTGCTTCCTCTGCTTCTCCATTGTATTCATCTTCAGACAGCTGTAGCCATTTGTGACACCTAAATTAAGCTGTAATGGGACCTTCTGCTACCACTCATAATAGTGTTACTAAAGGAATACAATCATGTCAAACTAGCATCATCCCAGCCAACCCTCAGATCACAATTTATAAATGGTAGAAATTGTGCCCCAGATGAGGATGGCTTTTTTTTTTTTTTTTGGTTCAACTCCTTACCTACTCAGTCAAGTCCACAGCATCTGAATCATAGGACTAGATCAGAGAACAGCAGGGTTAGAAGGGACCTCAAGAATCATCTGGTTCAACCTTTCTGAGCAAAACCAGTCTAGATAAAACAGTCAGCACCCTGTCCAGACAAATGTTACAGGTGTCCAGTGTTAGTGACTGCACGACTTCCCTGGGCAGACTATTCCAATAGCCAATTGTCCTTGTTGTGAAAAATCTCCAGTACTGCAGGCTGCTCCATGTGGATTGTTACTGTTGGATATAGAAGTTGAATTCCACCAGTCTATAGTTGTCTGATAATTAGGTCTTGAACATTGAAAAGAAAAACACAAGCCTGACTCTACAGATCACCTGCACTAAGTATATGACCGTTTGTCCTGTTCTGCATGAACAACTCCTGCAAACAGTGCTGCTCGCTGGACTGCTCAGAGCCCAGAAATGTAAGCACCATAGCCAATCTAAGATTATATCAGAGAACATAGACCCAGAGAGTAATTGTTACCTTAGTAATGCACACATGTATCTCCAAATTTAAAACATTTTATTATTCTATTACTGTGTATTCTAGAGTTTCCAAGGAGAGTAAGGATTTATGTTGATAGCATATAACTTTAAGGCACCATGGTCGAGTTGCCTGTATACACTGTGTAGCAAAATCTGTTATTATTTGTGTTACAAGAGTGCTGAGAAGTACTTGTCAGGTACTAGGAATAGGAGACAGGCAAGGTGATCTCTGCCCCAAAGAACTTACAGTCAAAGACCAGATAATGGGTATGGATAAGGAAGGGAAATAGTGAGATTGGTGAGCTGACAGACGGCGGGCACAGCCTACCAGCCCCATCCCTGCTCACACATCAGACAGTTTGCTCAGTACACACCTGTACTGCTTCCTAATGGTGAACTGCACGGAACAAAAGAGTTATGCACACCACGGTCTTAGCTGGAATCAAAGACAGTACTGAGTTACCACTTCCTTTTAGTCATATGTAAAAATGGCTTAGCTTCAGAGCTTTTAAAAATTTCCTTTTAAAGGGTGTTCACAGCTAAGCACTACCAATAATGCCAGTGTATTAACTGATCTAAGAAGTGACTGAGAGTTTCCTAATTAAGCAGCCTTTTAGCTATTTAGGAGGACTAAGCATTCACAACACATGCTTGAAAACAGGTCACAACAAGTTAGTAATTAACCTATTAAAAGCACATATCCTTTTCTAGTGGAGTCTCCACCAATTCACACAATGCCTAATGTGAGATTTCTAGTGTAGGCACAAGGCACATTCTTAGAACAACTTTTCAGCCTTTTATACAAACCAGGAAGGCATATATGGGAGATTATTATTATTTTTTAATAGTAGAATCACACTTATTATACAGTTCACTCAGAAGAGCACATTATTTCTCATCTTCCTGCAGACTCACTCACAGAAGGGATGAGAGGGTCTCCTACTCACAAGTTTCTTGTTACCTGGTTTTATACCTGCACTGTATCAGAGAACTGTTATCTGAACGAAACCTGCAGCTTCTCGGGTTTTTTTTCCATCACTGCAACAGCAGAGTAACAGTTTCAAAAAGTACTTGCAGGTACTGCAAGGTCTTAAAAGTGCAGCTGCTTTCAGCACAGCACTGTGTGTTTATGCAAAGCTTCTACGAAAAAGCACATTCTTATTTCCCACTACATTCTTTCACATTTTAATGAGTATTTAAAATCCTTTGCATCTGTGCACTACGTTCATAGTATTCCAGCATATTGTAGTACTCCCATAATACTACACTACAACATAATGCCTTCATGTTCAAAAGCACGCTGCTTGAAATTAAACTTTTTTCAGTTTAGCCTTACTCCCTCCATGATAAAAGTCCTTTCCCATTTTCCTCTGCTGTTATATCTGGATTATTCAGATAAAGTGTTCTTGATCCTTCTGCCCTAGGTTACCCAGGTTTCACAGCCATGTAACGACAGGATCTACCCTGCAGCTCCAGAAAGCAGAAAGCACTAGCGAGCTGAACAGAAGCCACACTCCTCACAAATGGATTTTCCCAGCTGAGGTTCAGTGAAGCTGAACATTAAGTGATAGTACTACAAGAGAAAATTGTTGCAAGTTACAGAGCCCTGCAGAAAGCTCAATGTATCTAGACACATTCAGTGAGTAGCTGAAAGGTCTATCAGCTCCTTCAAGGTATTTTAGGGTCAAAACGGAGTCATTGCTTTGCCCCGAGACTCAGGTGAGGGACAGCACTCCATCCTGCTGCTCCCAGAGTTTTCCCTCGCCCCGGGTTTGTTTACACAGCCAGTGCCCTAGCGCTCCGCATGCGGGGAGATGCAGCATCCCCCGGACAGCTGCTACCTCCTCTCACATGCCAAACCACGGGATTCACAGCTTGAGTAGAGCCAAGAGCGTCCCCTCTGCTTACGTTATTCTACACCTAGACTAACTCTGGGCCAACTTTTCACCAAAATGTCTGCAGGCAGCACTCCTGCTCTGCCAGCAGAGCCATTGATTTGCACTGAGGCGCTACCGGGTACAAGCCAGCAAGACCTTTCGACAACCTCCCCTGGGAGAGCCGACCATGCAAAAACAGAGCAAACCCTTCTCTTCTGCCATCCAGCAGCCTCTCAGCTTAGTGACGTGAAAGCCGCCCCAGTCCACCAGCAGGCAGATCATTGCCCAGACCTCTACTCAGGTCTAAAGAGGACCGGGGAAATGAATTTTATGTACTTATCACACCAAAATTAAAGATCAGATAAATATTTGCTTAAGAAGAATGTATCACTAGGATAGATTCTTCGCATTCTTTAGAACTGCTACTAGAAACATAAATCATGACTATAAATCTCACAACAGTAATAATCTCAGAATAGCAAACTACAATGAACTGAAACTACGGATTTTAACTGTAACATATAAACCAAGATAACGATAGCACCTCTTAAAACTAAACAAGCAAAACAAGCAAGGCCCACAGTTGTAACACCGTATGCTTTTAATCCTACAACAGGTAAAAGAAATAAAGGAAAATAAATAAATAAATCAGGGGGATAGTGCAAGACTTCCAAAGTATTAACTACACCTTACCCAGCCAGATTTACCGTCCAATCCCTTTCTGGTTGGAAGACGTTTTCCACCCCAATGAAATCAAATCCTGTGGATAGGAGCGAACCTTCTGGCTCCCCCCTCCCCGTGCACCGACGAGCGTAGCCACCCGCCCGGGCACCGCTCACGCCGCTGCGCTCCCTCTCCTCGCCCCACACGGTGGATTCCCCACGGCCCGTGGAAGGCGGGAGAGTCGTCGGACACGGCCCCCATGGCACCGGATTCGCGGTGAGGGTGCCCGGCCTGCCTCACATTCCAGCGACGGCCGAGCTTCAACAAGTGCACCGCTCCCTCCCGTGACGGTACCGCGCCCGGCCCCCGGCTCTTCCCGCCCACCGCTGCCCTCGCCGCCACCCGGCTCTCTCCGCAGACCCGGCTCGCTACGCGCCCTCCCCACAGCGAGGCTCCGCTGCGGCCGCCGCCCCCGGGACCNTGCGCCGCCGCCGCCGTCGGGGAAACGCCGCCGGCGCTCCGCCGCGGCCCGGCCCCGCACTGCCCGTCGCCCTGCACCCGGCGGTCCCAGCAGAACCACATGGGCCGAGCCGACCGCCCGGCTGGGCACCGGCCGGCCCGACAGGTGCGGGAACAAAGGGGTGCGGGGCAGCCCCGGCCCTCCCCACCCCGCCGCCTCCCTTCTCGCTCACCGGACGCCGGTCACCGACCCCCGCCCGCCCATCCCCAGCCCTTCAAGTTTCCCGGCGGGACGCCGCGTACCTCGTCGTCCACACAAAGCCTGTCCGGGTCCCCTCCGGGAAGTCACATCCTCGCCCGGGCGCTCAAACCCACCGGCCGCCTCCCGCCGCCCCGGCAACAGAGGCGGCGGCTCAAGTGTCTCATCAAAGCTTTATGAGGGGCGGGAGGGCAGCGGAGCCGGATCCCCCACCCCCGCTGCCCAACGGGAGCCTCACGGCCCGCCCCCGCCGCACCGCCTCCCCACAGAGCGGCTTCAC
>VYZU01045326.1:48995-67346 GCA_013401355.1 Ceyx cyanopectus | reverse complement strand
CCCGCCCGCCCAGCCCGGCCCCCGCTTCCCCGGCGCCCCTCGAGCGTCGGGTAGGGTGCGGAAGGGCCGGGGCGGGAGCGGAGCGGGAAAGAGGGGGGTCCGTCCGCCCTCCGCGGGATATTGGTTTACTCCGCCGGCTATTAAGCAAGCCTGATCCATTTAAATATCGCTCCCGCGCTGACCTCTCCGTAGTTTGCCTATTAAGAATGCAATCAAGATAATAACAGGCATTGCTTATTAATGAGTGCCCCAGGTAACGTTACACCGGTGACTTTCTGGAAGCGCGCAGCGGGCGCGGGGTGCTCAATCCAGGCGGCCCGGAGACGGCTCTGCCCCGGACGGGGACTGGAACCGACAGCCGGGACCGACAGCAGGAGCTGCCCGTCGCGCCAGCACCCGCCGGCACAGACTGGGGTGGCCGCGGTGCCCACGGGATACCACGTGAAACACCCCACTCGGCTCTGTCCGGCTGCCTGCGGCGTGGTTTTCCATCCCTCCCTGTCAAAAATCTGTCTTGCCGTTTTCCCCTTCTGCCTGCATAGCAAATACAGTAAATTATTGATAGTGGAAATTGCATGGTGGAGGCAATAATGGCAGCCCCTGATTGAGTGGCTCCATTTGATCTTGGTAAAGACAGAGAGATGGCACGTTCCCCAGGCAGGCTGGCAGTGGTGAGCAGCAGCACATACATGTGTGACACCTTGTGCCACATCCCATAGTGAGAACCAGCCATGGGAGAGGTTCACACTTCACCCCCGGCCTGCCACAGCTGTTGTGGCAACACCTCTGCCGTCCCTCACCTTTCAGTGGTCAAATTGAAGGTGGTTAATTTTCAGAAGATAGTCCATCTCGTTTATGAATCAGTTAAACAAGTATCATTCTACACCTCAAAGCCTGATTGCCATCCAATTGCAATTAACACCAGAAACCCATTGCTTCAGTGCGCTTGTGGCCATTTGTTTATACGAGCAGAAATGTGTGCAACTCATTGCTGCCTTCAGACAGTCTGATTGCCTGTGTGCTTTTCCTATGAAACACCTGCATTTATTAGATCAGTAAAGTAATAAAATATCCCAGGCGTTTGAAATCTGAGTACACCTAAGGCCTTCCATATAAAACAGCTTTTAATATATATTAAGGGAAACAATCCTGGTGGTTAATATCCTTTGCAGCTTGAAGAACTTCTTTAAAAACCATGTTCGAGTACCACATTACCATCCTTTTTGCACTCAGGGGGTTTGTTTTGTGTGTTTGAACTAAAAGTGTGAGCTGTGAAGGGAGTTCCACCTCCTTTGTCCCAGTAATTTCCATTCCAAATCTATTCAACTTACTAGAAAGCAGACAGGTTTTCAAAGTCCTTGCCTATAGCCTGGGCCTGAGGAATCACACCCAGATCTTGTTGTCTGATAGATAGTTGCTAATAAAGGTAGCTCTTCAAGCCAAGTCCTCCTTGGCTATTTCTGTAATATTCCAGTTCTGCCATTAGGAATACATCAGCCACTTCTTTTCCTACTCTAATATACCAGTATAGCCTATCTCTCAGTGATACTGACCCGTGGATGTTTGAGTGTGATTTCAAACTTGGGCATCATAACTGGAGCTTGCTAAATTAATGTGTGCATTTTATTGTACCATTTTGGACCTCTTCATAATACCATTCAGTTTTCCAGGTATGACTGGATCAGTGTGTCTGCCTGATATTGTGAGAGCAGCAGGTTTTCAGCAGCCTCTTGCATAGGGATAAGACAGCAGAGTTTTCATAGTCTATGTAAGATGACACCTGCAAATATTTGGATGTTCTACCAGTCAAGTTTAACAGCAGCTGCAGAGGCTACTTCAATCAGCTGTAATGAAATACATTACACATGTTACTCCTGGAGGAAGGACTCTTCTGGTACACTAGACATGCAGATGAGCAGCAGCAAGTATCATGCTTTTAGATACACCAAAGCATCTGCTTGCTTGTTCACAGGAGTGAAGGAGAAGACACATATTCCTAAAAAGTCTGACTGCAATCAGAACAAGTTTTAATTTTGGAAAGGAAGTGTGTAACGGACTGCCTGACAAATCCTCACTCTGTGGTATGTGCTTTCAGCTCAGCATTGCTAAGAATGTGAGAGCCATCAATTCCAGACAACCATGCACTGAAATTCTCATTTTGTACTGCTAGAAACACATTGCCTTCTGCCCCAGTGTAGAGATTTTCCCGGGGCAGAGGTGTGGTCAGAGAGCTGCTGTATCTTGCCAGTATAATCAGCCCTTTGGGGATTATTACCATCCAGTGCTGGATTACTGGGAAAATGAAAAAGTAGTCTAAGTAATGATCTTTTTGGATTTTTAATGCACATACAAGATGGGCTTCGTATTTTTCAATCAGCCTCTGACTTCAAGGAGAATTTTGTATGAATGAACCCCAAAAGACTGGGACCTCAAGGTATTAGTTTGTGAAGCATCCGACAGTAATCACATGGAGAAACTGCACTGGTCAGAGCTCTGCTTCTTTGTCTGCAAGATGTACCATAAACTTGGAGGTGTACATCAAACTTCACCTTGAAAATCTGTGGAATATGCAGGATGCAGTGATCAAACATCCCAGTGTCTCCTGTGGATTCCCTGGTGACACTAAGAGTTCTCATCTTGTCTGAGAAAGGACTTCTCCCAGGCAGTCTCCTTGTCTGGGTTGTAGAGGCACCAGAAGTGAGTGACTTCAAAAGGAAAGCTACCCCTGGCTGCATGGGGAAGAAATGGGCAGCCAGGCCCTGTTCTGGTGATTTTGGTTAGGTTAATTCAGTATATTGAGCCTCTCGGTGGTATTGTCACAGCATGTCATCCTTCCAGCATTTACCTTGCAACTGAGTAACTTTCCTATACTTAACTAGTTAAAATTATTTTTTGTATATACAAATCACACTTCACCCTTTTCCATACAGCAATAGGGAAAGAGTAAGAAAGAGTACAAGCTGTCAATCAACATGATGTTGATTTATCCCTGCAGCAATATCAGATTGCTTGCAGGGGGGAAAGACCATTGCTTTTTACTGAATTCAATTTAAACTGTAGCATAGGCACTAATGATACTGTAGATACTATAAAGAAGAAAGCAGAAGCATGCACATCTGGTTTGTGTCTCAGTGGAGGTTGTGCATTATCATGATTGATGTATGAGGTCCAAATTTACCAATAAACTAATTATATGATAGAGTAGTTTGTGGGGCTCTTAAATTCCCCCATTGCAATAGTAAGAGAAGCAATAAAAAAGTCAATATTTGGAAAGAGAAACATTCTTAAAAGGTCCATAGTTAGTCAATACATAACTGGCGATTCAGTCTCCCACCCACAAATGTGTCTTTATGCTCCCCATTCACGTAATATCTTGACCTGTTTTTGAACGAGAAAAAGGTCAAGAAGCTACAATTTGGACTGTCTCTCACTCGGTTGTCAGGAAATATAAACCAATGCTGATTACAGAAATGAGAATGCTGTAGATGTCCTCAGGTTTTGACACTAGAGTATTTTTTTCTATTAATAATTTTAATTGGTTGAGGTCAGTTCTTATATCACTACAAGCATTTAATGTTTAATTATGTTTATTCATGTTTCCTAGTTACCTATCTTTGCTATTTTTTCACATTAAAGGAATGGAAAGTTTATGGAAGTAAACTTCTTCAATTCAAGGAATGCTAAAAATTGCAATAGATTATAAACACAATTGGAGGTTGAAGACATTTTGTATTTGTAAGAAGATGATTGGGCTGTGACATCACTTTCCAATGATTCAGCAATTGCAGCATACACAGTGGGGACAGTCATGTTCAACATGAACAACAGTGGGACTAGAAAACTCCCAGCATCTTTACAAAGCAAACCCAAATTCTGCTCAATTACATCAAGTCTATAACAGGTCAGGCTGGGATTGAAGAAGATGAAGAGAGAAGGGGGATGGTGAGGACACCCCCAGCCCAGCCCTGGCACCCAGCAGTCAGCTAGACTGTGGCCACAGTCTCTTCTGAGTGTCTCTGTTACATGTTAATGCCCTTGGGGTTGGTGACACTTGGATCTCACTGTCTCAAGGTTTACCTTGCATCCAGCCCACAAAGAATGGCTGTGGTTCTGGTCTGCAGGTAGCTTGCTTGCTGGGGGGTTGGAATATACCCTGTGCCTTAAATAGCACAGGATACATGCTCTTAATATCAAGCATAATTTCACCTTCAGTAAATAAGATCTGCTGAGAGGCCTTTCGGCCTCATTTTAGCAGGGAAAGTATTATGTAAAATAGCAAAGATGGGAATACAAACTCAAAGATCAGACATAGTGTACAGGCTGTATGTGTACAGCATAAAGCAGAAACCTATCCTTTCAATAACAGGCACTGAAACCACAACATTTTTGCTGAACAAAATATCACCTAATAGCTCAGAATCATCACCCTGCAGCTACAGCAAAAATGAATTTAAAACTCCAACAAACAATTAAAATAATTGGTGTCTTCTCATGTCTGCTAGAGGTATGCCAGCTTTCCGTCACATGGGGGGATCTGTACCCTGGATCCTGTCCCATGCCTTCTAGTCAGGGATTTCATCACAATTTATGGGCATGGAACAGCTTCTATGACACAGCTCTGTGGTAGGTGCAGATTATACTTTTGCAAATGAGGAAATGCATGTGTCTATTATATATAAATTTATTAAGCTGCTCATGAACATACTTGTTCAGTGAGCACACCCCTTCTGTTTGTTCCTTGCCACCACTCATGTAGTTGCCTCTACTGGCATCAAACTGTCATAGAAATGGAATATGAGTCATACGTGACAAATACCACATACATCGTGATAAACACACACACACTCACAGAATCACAGAATCACAGAAATTAGGGGCTGGAAGGGACCTAGAAGATCATCTAGTCCAACCCCCCTGCCTGAGCAGGATCACTTAGACCAAGTCTCTCAGGAACAGATCCAGGCGGGTCTTAAGTGTCTCCAGAGATGGAGACTCCACAACCCCCCTGGGCAGCCTGTTCCAGAGCTCTGGCACCCTCACTGAGAAAAAGTTCTTCCTTGTGTTAAGCCTAAACCTCTTGTGCTCCAACTTGCACCCATTGCCCCTCGTCCTGTCATTGGACGACATTGAGAAAAGTCTGGCTCCATCCTCTCTACACTCTCCTTGCTATTCAAATCTCTAGGTTTCCCTTTTGGGGGTTTTGCATGAAATCCATATGCTGCTTGGACAGTGGGACTCCTAAACAAGACATGAGATTCCCTCTTCCATGTGCAGAAGGACTAGGGGTAGCAGGGAGGATGATTCACCTTTCATTCTGCCCACAGGACCTGTTCCAGACTGGCCTCACTCGTGGAGTAGGGACAGATATCAAGGACAGTGGCATGGCCAGGAAGGTGAGAACCAGAAAAACAAAAGTACAGAGTGAATCCAACTCCACAGCAAAATGAAAAGTTTGGTTGATTATTCCCTGATACTTTGACACTCATTAAACTTGGGAATTTATCTCCCAAGCATCTCTGCATTACTGCTGTCATTTTGGAGGCATTAAACACCCGGTGCCTGAGCAAAGAGGAAAGTATCTGTGTTATGTCTGAGAGTATCCAGTGTACTGGGTGTCTGGCGTACGGTGCCCAAGCCCTTCCCTGCTCACCCTGCTCACCCCTGACCTCCCTGCTAACAAAGGCACAGCCTGGCCACGGCTCCATCACAGTGGACAGAAAAAAGGGCATGAAAGAACAACAAAAAAGCAGGCTCTGAGTGAGCCGCAGACGTGGGAAGGGAAAAGAAAATCCCTCTCCCCCAAAGAGGTTGTGTGTGATTCCTTGGGATGGGGGAAACCCGAGCTGAGTGCAGAAAGATTAGATGGCTGGAGATGCAATCCTGTGACGAATCCAGCCATTGGAGCTCTATGATTAAAGAAGATCAGAAAACTGTTGGTGCACTTGTGGGTGAAAGGTGTTGGGATTGACTCATCTCTCCTTTCTTCTAAGTATTCTGTGGGTTTCAATTAGACGTAATACAGTGGATGATTTTTAATATTTAAAGGGATCAGATTCCAGGGGTTTAATAAACTTAGCCAGGTATCTTGTCAGAGTGCCTTACCAAACCCTCCTTAGTGCATAACTGTGCAGAGTTTATTTTGGGTATGTCCTAAAAATAAGCAAGCCCCAATAGCCAAGTTTGCATCCCTGTGAGTGCTCCTTTATAGTTTATTTCTGTTTAAGCAACTAAAATCCTCTGACATCAAGCTCAAGCACTCAGTTCACCAGGTGCAGCCGCTCAGCGATATTGCCCAGAGGGTGATGGGTGATAAGAGATCTAAAGCAAACAGTCAGGGAGGGGAGATGGAGGATGGTGTTTGGTGCCGGGGGCTGGTAGCTGTGCCGGGGTGCCCACCACCCACAAGGCCCCACTCTGGCCTGGAGCTGGCAGGAGGGATCCTCCTCGGGTACACAGAGATCCTTGGGAATGAAAAGCATGTGTAAACATTAAATAGTTCTAGCTCTCCTGCCCTGTGTTACTTTCATATTAAGGTATTTTAGACTGCTGTCTTCATCCTCCCAATGAGGCTAGGGTGCTTTGGCTCCATCCCTCTGTAAAGCATAGCCACGTCAATACTTTTATCGAGCTGCTGTGCTTAAAGATGAATTCAAGATATATTTTTTTTAATAGGGTATTGAGCTATTTTACCTAAGAAGCAACTCTGGAGTTCAAAATATTTTCCATGTTAACCACCTAAAGTGTTAAAGCAAGAAGTATCTGAGGAACAGTGTTTTTATTAATTGTCAACTAAAATTATCAGCGCAGCAATAAAAGTTAGATAGAGTCCTCAAAATGAAACCCAGACCACATTATATTCTCCTCCTCCAGTTACTGTGACTTGTGGCTCAAGAAAAAAGTACTGGTTAGTCACATTAAAGCCAACATTTCCCTTGACTAACACGTTTCTTTTGTTTGCTGTCTTTTCTGTTTATTGAACACTTGAGATTGTTAATCTTCCACTAATTTAATGACTGGAACTGTATTGTGTATAAACGTTACTACATTCCACTTCGGAGATTAGTAGGCAGTCATGTGTCAGTCCAGTAGTTTTCACCTGCCCAGATAAAAGGGGTGCATCTGCCTTGGAGGAGTGCTCAGGTGATGTGTGAGCACTAAAGGCAGCAAAAGGGTCAAGATTTGGGCCATGTGCTCATCAATTCCTCGAGGCATGTTACCACACAGCAAAAGACGCCAGCAAAGAGAGTGCCATCCCCACTCTCTCTTTCCTTCCACCACAACAGCCAGCCCAGACCCAGGGAGCAGATTCTGCACAGGGGTCTTTATTTCTCTACACTTGCCAGATAAAGTGATTTAATTGACCTGCATTGCAGAAATGCTTTAAATAGTAATTAGTACCAATATAGTTGTATTGTTTTGCCTACTTGCAAGTACAGTACGGGAGTAGTTGGATGTGCAGCTGATTCTCCTTCTGCAACATGTGACATGGTTGGACTATCATTTATACATTCAGAGAGATGGGAACATAACACAGGGCAGAGACATGGCTACTATTAAATTAAAAACAAACCCCAAAACCTGAAATATTGATTCAGAAAATCAATATAAATTTTAAGATCTTTTAAAATAACTTTCCTCAAGTCTTATACCATTTCTCAGATGGGAAAATGTATTGATTTCTGTGTCCCAGCCTGCACAAGGACAAGGTAGATTCTGATGGGTGGTGGTGAGGCAGGAGTATCCAACAGTAGGTACAAGGCCACCACCACAAAACTCATGTGGCCAGAACCTCAAGCAGGAGGAAAGCAACCAGGAAGTCGACATGCCCAAAGCCCTCTGTTTTTAGGGATGGATGCAACTCAAAGACTACTCAAGTAAAATCCACCCCTGATTTTGGCAATTTTTATGATTTTTGGGGCCTTTTCTTGGTAGTTCAGAACTTGTGCCACTGGAGTATAAATTCATAAACAACACTATCTACATTTATTTTCTGGACACTGCTTATTTTTCATGTAGTTTATACAGCTGAAGCTTAGATGCTTACAAGGGAGTGGTGGCTTTAAACACCTCTTTGTATTTCATTAGTCAGCCTGTTTAAACTGCTATAATTTATTTCAACCCACAGTGGTTCTATGTGGCTTTATAGTGCCTTGACTTATTTGAATATAAACACCACAGAAGACAACAGGAATGCTAAGTATTTAAATAAGAAGAGAGCCAAGTGCTACATTTTCAGCAAGGATTCTGCAGCAAGACATTTAAAGCCTTATTTTAGACTTCTCTTACCTTTCTGTTTGATGCTTCACCCATCTAGATGCTCTGAGCAGGATCCCTTTACCTTCCAGGCATGTATAGTTTCTTCCCCTTTGGTTTCTTAATTTAGGTTAGATCCCATAATAAGAAAAATATACTCTGATATTGCACCTAGAGCACATAGATGAGGCCTAAAGAGCTCCTCTGTGATGGGAATTAAGATCAAAAAGGATATAGAATTTAAATATTCAACATTTCTTCTCAGATATGAAACAGAAAAATTGTTTTGATGCAAAAGTCATTGCGACAGAATATGTTACTTACACTCTGAGACCATATTAGGGTAAAATGGCTTTTTAGATAGGAATTGCACAGAGAGAAACTCCTTCATATGGAAATTATGACATTTTGTCTATTGCCTCTTACTACAAATGTTTAAAAGATCTGTTAAAAATATTCTTTTAAGAAGCTGTATCAAGATAAAAGAAAATAAATAAGAACTGGTATAATTTAGAGGCTTATTTCTGATTAGTTTCTTAATTTAGACCCTGCTAACTGCCAGAAAATTGCACCAGTTACCAGAGCTGGGGAAACATAACTAATAACAGTTTATTTTGCACTTTGGTTTTGCTGTGCTTTTCTCAGGCCTCACTCTTGCAGTAAATGAATGTTGTGTTAATTCCACATGCTGACAGACTTAGAGAGACTGGGGAGTTAAGACTGAGTATAAGTACTAACACAAACAAAAGACAAGCATACGAAAAACACATTCTTGCTGTTTGTTTGACATACTGGTCCTAGACCCCCATCTGAATTTAGCTGATGGATTTTTAGCTAACCATTGATTTTCACTAACAACCCACAAAAAACACAAACTCAGAAGAAGGCAGACAGCTTTCCCTATTCATCTGTGTCTATGAGAAAGGATAACAAAAAATTACCTCAGCCCATGAGGGTAGAACTGGGCTGCCACTGCAAGAGTGGTACTTGGGAGCATGGGGAGGGATTGTGACCATGGCATGATCCCATTCCTGCAGTGGTTCTGTGTCCTTTCGAAATTTCTGAGTGCTGGTGTCTGAGAGACTATGCTGCATTTTTCCAGGAGGAGTCAAAGGTGGGACTGACAAGGCTTGAGAAGAGGTTAACAAAACTTGTAGCAATGTCAATTGTTCAGGCTGAGCACCTGGAGCACACCAGACACCGGCCTCGTTTTTTCCCTCCAGATACCCCTCCATGGTTCTCCTTCTCTCACATCACACAACCCATCTCCTCTTCCAGGGGCTCTCCATATCCTTCTCACCCCTTTGCCATAGTTGTTCATAAAAGGGGCTCTGTGCCCTACAAGCCACCTTCTTGTACAGTCCCCCATCCCTCTTATCTCTGTTTCTCTGGCTGTGGAAATAGTGTGTGGCTCATTACCACTTAGAGATCTGCATCAAAGGTGAGCAGGAGGCTATTGCTATGCAAAGGAGGTATTAATGTCCACCTGCAATTAGCTCTGTGAGCCTTGCGGAGGCGTCTGATCATACTTTATCTTGCCCTATTGCTATTGGATGGGCTGACTTGACAGGGAATTCTACAGACACAAAAGAAAACAAATTTGAAAGGTCTATTATCTTTGGCTTTCCTCCTAGCCTGAAATGCATGCCTCACATTAGTCTGTATTTCCTCCCTGCTTTATCTGGAAAATCCCTACAGATAAATGAATATGAAAATTATGGGCATTTCAAATTAAATTTCTAGCTTTACCTTAAAAAAGGGTAAAAGCTTAGCCTTTGGGAGTAGGGCTTAGCCTCCTTGCGAGATATTTTGGTTTCCATAAAATTTGTAAACCAGCAGAATCTTCTTTAGAGAATGCTGCAGGAAATCTTCGATGGGAAATAGATGATATAAATAACTATTTGGTGACAAAGGCAGTAGACTGAGAATTAAAAGCCCCTCTGAAGTCAGAGCCATTCAGGTATTTGAAAGAGCTCAAAAAAAGAGGCAAGAAAAGCAGAGGGTATCCTGGGCTATGACCATGTTTGGGCAGCTGATGACTGAATCTAGGTGAAGGATTTGGGAAGAGGAAAACAACAGGTGGTTGGCGGAAAAAGCACGAGAATCAGATCTGCCTGGGGAATAGGTGGTGGATAGAGTGACCAACTGCTGGTGTAGGAGCAAATACCATGGAGAAAAAGAAGAATCAGGTGAATCTATGATTAAACTCTTACGTCTTGCTCCATGAAGGCCTTTGGAAAGACTTAAAATAAAACAAACAGACAAACAAACAAACAAAACTAAGGAAAAACTCTAGACATAAGTACTTGTTCCTTTGGAAGAGGATGAGAGTAAAACGTGACAGATATTAGTCATGTCATTTAGAAGGGTGTTCAAATACCATGATGAATGATGAGTGTGATATAAGGACTTGGATTACTTAAATCAATAAACCACATTTGGGAAACAATAAGAGACTCATATGGGAAATACTGTGAGATTCACTCCTTGTGTGGATGACTCTTCCTATAACCATACATTATTCTTTTTCTTTTTTTAATTTTTTTTCTCTGATGCAATAAATTTTCAGCAATATAATAAGAGGTATCACACTTCAGACTACAGCAAGTAACATATACAGAAGCAAAATATATTTGAGATGTATCATCATCTACTGGAAAATTCCAAACCCAGAATTTAACCTTGCTTAAAAACTGCTAGGGCTTTTTTTTTTTTTCCTGGTAAATATTATCAGATATCTGTTTACAAAATTCAGACTCTCTGATTTTTTTTAAACTTTTGGTAGATGTGAATGAACATGTATTTGACAGAGCCAACTAACCACCTAAGAAGCTCCAGTGTCCTGACCTTTGCTCATGACTCTCACTGCACTCCATTCTCAGTAGAGTTGGTTAGGTTTCAAAAAGTATTTGCTGTTCAGAAATCATCTACCTTATTTTATTCTTCCTTTTTCTTTTGACAACCACCTTTTTCCTTGAAATGTATTGTCCTTTCATGATCCATTTTGTTTTGAATCTGAGTATTTTATCAAATGTCATTGATAAAATGATGATAAGCCTTAGAGCTAAATACTGAAGCCTTTTTGAACACTCTGTAAATTAATATAAAACTGAGTTTGTGTTGAAAATATTGGAAAAAAAAGTTAATTTTAAAATGTCAAATATTTTCACAATTCTGTCTACCTTCTCAACATGTGGCCTTTTCTGGTTCCTAAGGGAAAATCTGAATAGTGATACATACTGAATGACCAGTGGGCCACAATACAACCTTCTTCCATTGCTGTTGTTTTAAGGAGTGAAACGTAAAAGAGTAAAGAAACCTGAATGCATGATCAGGGCTGAAGTCAATACTTTGACATTTCCATACCTGTACAGGTTTAGTGTCTCCAATATTAGAATAACACAAAAGAGTGAGTACATTAAGCTATATACTGTTACGTCTTGTCTTAGGCACAAGTAGCCCATATCTAGACAGTCTCCATCTTTCTGTTATTAAAAAGTGTCTCTTAAAAAACCCTTTACTTACAAAGAAGCTTGAACTTAAAAAAAATAAGAAAAGGTGTTCTTTACCTTATTTTGTGCCCAGAGATGAATTGAGTAACATCTCTGTATTGCTGATGAACAAAAAGAGGTAAAATAACTAGAAAGATCTGCCATACAACACAAAAGCTGTATAGCAACTAGAACTTACGCTCTTTGGGTTATTAATAGAAGAATACCAAGAAGATTTATGACTATGAGTACAAATCAAACCTCCTGGGCATGGGCCCTGTTCTTCCACCCTTGCCAAACAGATAAGAGAAGGGTTAATGCTGAAGTCTTCCCACTGACAGGGTTGCTTCCTCCTCAACATGTCTCAACTTTTTTTTTTTTTTTAAACTGCTTCATCTTGTATTTTATCATTTGTTATAATAATGGAGTCTAGTCAGAAGCTTGTGGCCCCATAAACTTTAGACATAATTTTAACTATGTCAGCTTCAAAAAGTCAGTATCTGCCTCATCAAAGGGCAATCGTGTCCAATGTGGGTGTCTCTGCCAATTGTGTCTTGAACTGCAGTAATAATCCAACAAAACCATGCAAAGAGCTTTCTACACCCACATTTCTTAATTATCATCATGAGACTGAGGTAGTTGAGACCAGATCTATAATGTTTGCTGGATGTCAAAATGCCCACACACCTTCTGTAATCCTTGTGCTACCAGCCCCCTTTCATAGTGCTTTTAGCTGGCCCATCTAATTATCTATTACCATCACTGTTTACTGCATTACTCCCAAGTCCCACAAAAGCTTGGCAGGAGGAAAGGGCTCTGTTTAAGAAAAAGGAAACAACTTGACTGATGAGACCTCCCTTCTTAGCTTCACAATCCTATAAACAGGATGATAAACCCCTCCTCACCCCTTTCAGAAATGAATTATTTTTTTTAACAGTCAGGTGAGACCTAGTTGCTTTGAAAGTCTCTGCATACATCACATCCTTAAACAATGTAGTTTCTTGGGAGGTTTGGGGTCTACTGTCCATTTGGAAAATAAATAAGTTCATTATTTTTGCATGTGCTATAGTCAATAAGAATCTGAAATGGGAAAGTAGCGAAAATGTTATGACTTAATGAACATGTTGCGTAATCATTCTTACCAAATGTCAAAATAAATTGGAGACCAGAGTGTACAGTTTACGCTTGTTAAATTGGGGTTTTGTGTGCTATTTTGGGAAGGCAAAAAGAAAAGACAAACAAACCAGACCGTGAAAAGGTAGGGGAAAGAGAAAGTATATACTTGGCCACTATTGGCAAGACCTTGGTCCAGTAGAATCCTGCTGCTAATATTCCCCATGGGAGACCATCCAACAGCCTGGGACTGTGGGAAACCACTTACTGTCAGCAGAGTTGGCTCTATGGCAAATGGAGGAGGAGATGGGGCCAATCCCCTGCAGTCCAGTTTACGCCATGGATTGGACCTGGCTAATCCCTGCCTCTCTGGGAAGCATCGAGCTGCACCAGGGGTGAAAAACAGTCACATCCACTAGTGATTTCATAAGACAATTTTTGCCAGGAGACTGAGTTTGTGCTCGGCCATGAAGTTCAATTTACAATAGCAATAAAGTGACTGGAGCCAGATTTTGCTTTTCCTGGAGGCTGGGGTGAAATGTCTCTTTACTTATCCAGGTATTCCACTGAATCTAGTTTTGGTGTAGAGGTACAGAGAAATGCAGGTTTTACCTATTCAATGCAAAGAGTTTTCTGTTTGTCCAAGTGATGAGTACCTTGAAAGCTCCAAGTTTGGAAATAACTATGTATCTGAGAACCCAATCCTTTGAACACCAAAGTGTGTCACAGCTACTTTCCCTTTGAAATTGACATAGGAAAAGACAAATTAGGATTATGTGATAAGTAAAATTACTCCCATACTTACCTGATTAGGAAAATAGGTCTCTCAAACTGCATGTTCAAAAGGAGATCAAAGCAGTATCATTCTTTTGCTATTAGATTCTTTCTTCACTGAGTTTGTTCTAGCAGTGGCGAGAGGGCACAGGCATATGCTTCTTACTCCACCTCTACTTCTAGTAATGGGAGCACCATGAAAGTGCCTGTGTTTCTTTCTGCCTGTGTGTAATATGTGGATACATATATGTGGCTTTCATTTATTTTGCTTCATGAGACAGGGAGGGGGGAAAAATCCTTTTCATACACCTACATCTATCAGATAGCAACTAAGAATAGAAGCAATATTGAGACAGATGGAAATGTTAACAGTGACAGCTCACAAGCACGAATCACACATTTGTGAAATAATGAAATGGGTGGGCAGTTGTTATATGAACTCCATGTCAGTTGGTATGATTTCCTGGCTATAATTTTGTAAGAGCATGTCTCAGAGATATTTTCAGTCAATGGGAGAAGTCTGTACCCTGCCCTGCTCTGCCCCTTGCTGACGTGTGGGTGTAGGGATTCACTGAAGCTGGCAAGAGATTTGCAAGTGAAACTGCTCATCACATGCCCTGGGCACTGTGGGATGTCCCCTGACATATCCCTGCCAGGGCATTTTAGTATTCCTAAGAAAGCGGTGGGAGAGACACAGAAAGGAAGTGTAAAAGTGTTTTGAAACCCAAACATGAGGGAAACATGAGACACTTACACTTGTATGCCTAGAAGTAAGAGTTTGAAAGAAGTACTATCTTTTTTTTTCTTTTTTTTTTAGATCCTATTATCTGACTATACTCTGTAGTACTGATTACTGGCTGGACTCACCAACCACAAATAAAAATGAGAATTACAAAACCAGTCCTGCCTTTCTCAGTTCTTTCTTTCTAGTTCTTCATGACCCAAAAGCCATCATCTCCATTTTAAGGACCACTTTGACAAGCCTGTATTTTGCTAGTCCCAGTTTCTTAGCCCCAGTCTAATGTTAGCTCAAAAAGGAGGAAGCTGTGAAAATGTCTATTTATATGCATTTTACCTTGTGCTACCTGTCTCTTTCCCAGGTCTAGGGAACCTACTGATTTTCATCAGTTTTGAGAGGCACTGTTTCTTACAAATGCTGTTTACAGCATTTGATGTGATTCTTTTTTACTAGAGGAATTAACTAGATCTCCCAAAATCATATGGATGCTCTCTTTGTTTGCGTATCTGATTTTAAAAAAAAATAACAGCTACGTCTACAAGTGCTCAGTGGTGATTTACTACAGTGATTCATGATAAGATTTTATGGCTCTTAGGAAAATTTGTCCCTCGGGATTCATCACCTTTCCTGAAAATCTCATGGCAAGGCAATCGTATGCCACTGTATTTAGGAATCAATGTATGGTTACTAAATGGCAGTCTGTCTGCATTGTCTTTGGTCATTTCTGAGAGTTCAACAGTATTAGTGTGATAAAGAAACCAAATGAAGGACTTTCTATACAAAGGCAAATGTGTGTACCAGCCACCTCAGAGTAATGAAATGATAAACTGAATCCTCCAGCATACACACCTGCGAATGGTGGCCACTAAAAATATATAGTGAGAACTGTCAGACCATTTGAAATAGGAAAATATCAAATGATGATGAAAATCATGCAGTTATCCAAATGAGAGATGCCGAGAATGACAAACTTGGAGAGAGCACATGCCTACATCAAACACCACATTAAAAAAACATCTCATGGTGGACACAGATATCTGACAGCCACCAAATCACTGAAGACAACACTCATGGTATCAGGCACAGTAAAAGTAAAACTATAAAAAAGGAGCAAGAAAGACTGCCATGTCAGAAGTTTGCAGGATGAAGAAATATTTGACAGAGATTGGATATTTTACAGTATCATAACCAGAAGAGATGAAAGGTGGTGATGAACCACCACCAAAATGGTGACAGATCTTGAAGAAATAGTAGGTACTAAAATCAATAAAGCCACTTGCAGATTCAGGTATGAGTCACCATGAGCAAATGTGACCAAATATGGCCCAGTGTCATTTGTTAGCAGTTGTCTGTCCCATGCATCTCTGCAGAGAACAATTAGAATTCAACACAAACACAGCAACAGAGGTAGGAAGGGAAATACCAGAACCAAGAGTTTTTCAATAGTTGGTAAGAAAGTAATGGGTGTAAAATTCAAATATAGGAAGATATACAAAATTATCTACAGAGTGGAAAAATCATATAAATGAAAGCTCCTTGGCAACCTCCTATACATCAGAGCCATTTATTTCAGGAAGCGTAGGGGTTCTATAGTAGGGCTCATCACCACTAGATCCCAGTAGATGTATTCAAACGTTAGCTCTACCACCTGACTTTTTTCTAAGTGAAGAAAGGTCAGAGGATGTTTCATTACAAATTTAATGAAGCCGCTACTGCAAACAAGGTGCATTTGAGTTTTGTGCAGACTGTCAATAATGGATGCTTCCAAGACCTATCTCTTCTTGGGCTAGTTTCTCCTCTCCTTAGAGCTCCCTAGAAATGCTTCTTATCGTCCCCTGACAGGCATCCCCAGGAAACGCAAGTTCTCCCAAGTGGAAATGGAAAAACACACGGAGGGATCCAGTCCGGCCCCTCCCCGGACTCCCACACAGTGCACCGCTGGCCTGGGGGCGGGAGGACCGGCGCAGAGTCCAGGCCGCGGTTAGCACATCTCCAGGAAAGGATTGTTGTTTAATGATAAAAAGAACAAATCCAACACCCCACGCACAAATAGATACTAACGCAAAAGAGACGCCAGGTGACCGACTTTCGTGGGAGCTCCGCGCCGGCGCCCCCTCGGTGCCGTCCTGCAGCACCTCCATTTTGGCTGTGTGCGCCGGTACTCCGGGGCTGTTGGCGACGTACCTCTCCCGGCGGGGAACACGGAGGGGGCGGGAGAGAGGAGGCATGGTCACCATCCTCCTCCGGCTCCGCACCCCCATCTCCGCAGGACGGTGCCCCCGGGGGGAGGCGGTCGCTGTAGCAACCGCGGTGGTGGGGGAGAAAGCACCGGCGGGGGGGACGCGCCCCCCGTCCCGTCCCGGCCGTGCAGTCCGCTGCGCGGCGTCTCCGCCTGACTGCGCAGTGGGGATGCCGCCCCCTCCCCCGCAGCGGGCGGCCCCGGCGGTGCCAGCCCCCCCCCCCCCCCCCCCCCCCGCGCCTGCCGGGGGGTTTCCCTCTTCAGCGGCTGTACGTGCGAGCCGGAGCGGGAGCCCGGCGGGAGGCGGGGGCGGCGGGGCCGCGGGATCCTCCTTTCTTCCCTCCCTCTCTCCCCTCCCTCCCTTGCACGCTCCCTCCCCGGCGGGGCCCAGCGCCGCCGGCTCTGCCGCAGGGAGCGCCCACCGCCCCCGCGCTGTGGTGGGGCTGGGGGGCACCGAAGCCTCCCGGCTTGGCCGGCCTCCCCTCGGCTCTCCCGGGGCGGGTAGGAAGGGAGGTTCCCGGCGGCCGGGATCCCCCCCGCCGGGGAGGTGCAAGCTGGCTGGAGAGGGGCGGCGGAGGCAGAGCCGTTCCGTGCGGACCCTCCTCCGCGGGAGAGAACCGTTCCCCGGCAGCGTGGGGCTGGAAATCAATACACAGTCTCCATGCGGAGCCGGAGACCCCCAGAGCTTCTCTACCTGCGAGCACTGCTGCTACCGCCGCTGCTCCGCCAAACTGCTGACTTTCCGCAGCTTATTTTTAGCCCGGAGACTAAATATTATTAGCTACATTTCTACGTAGGAAGAATCGGAAGGGCGGGGGGGGAGGCACTAGAAAGAGGGAGACGAGCAGAAAGCTTATCCGAATGATGTCCAGGTGGGGGGGCTGCGTTTGAATTTCAGGCTTGTCAAACACCTCCTCTCCCCCCATAGCCCCCCCCCCCCCTTTTAATTATAGCAAAGTAGATGCGGATATTGGATCATCAGCAATACATGCACGGCTCTCCCGTTCAGTCGTAGGTTGCGTACACAGAGGGTCCATCAGTGATCCCTCAAACTGTGGACCAGCTCATCTCCATGTAGGTAAAGATCATCTGCGTCTCTTTATCTATGCAAGATCAGTTGTGCACAGTGCTAGCCAGAACTGCATCTTCTTAAGCTATGCAAAATCAACTTGCATCCTTAGCTAGGACAAAAAAAAAATAAAAAAAAATCCGTCGCATCTGCTTATCAGGGTAAAGATTATTTGCATCTCTGCCCAAAGCATGCACACACACATAGACGAGATTCCTAGATTAAATAAGACACAACTTAACTTAACTCGCAGTGCAATCTCATCAAGCTTCTCCTCCCTTTTCTAGCTTCCACACACCGAGCAGCCAAGCAAGGTAACATAACTAAGCAAAGAGCAGGCACCCATCCCCGCGCCACAGAGAGAGGGGACGCCAGGGGGGGGGGGGGGGCACCCCTCCGCTTACCTTAGTCACAGCTAACACCACGAGCAGTGGCTAGATCGCGGAGATAAACACTGGCATTTCCCAAAGTTGACACCGTCAAACCAACCCCCGGAGCTTGCAAGACTGTTTTTTTTGTTGTTTGTGGTTTTGTTGCTGGTTTTTTTTTTCTTCCTCCCTCCTCTCCTTTTCCTATTCCAGCCCGCACCGCTAGGAATTCAACTTCACCCAGCTCCAGCGGGGCGAGAGGGCGGCGTGCGGGGAGGGGAAGGACCGGGAGGGTGGCGGGGGGG